>VUQG01042179.1:0-13040 GCA_015106755.1 Etia nguti
AAGCTCAGGGTCCTTCCCCACCAGAGAGGTGACATTCCATGTCCCAATTGCCAGTCTTGGCAGCCGGGAATCGGTCCGCCAGGACCTCCGCCCGACTCACATTGCACCCGACCCCTACGGTGCCTCCTGCGGGTGGTGGTCCTGCAGGAAGATGGGCCCATGTCCCTTTTTCGGGCTGTGCCCGGCCAGGCCCCATGGACTAAGGCCCGGCCACCAGACGCTCTCCCTTGGGCACCCTCCCCGGGCCTGGCTCCAGGGCGGGGCCCCGGTAACCCTATCCCGGTCAGGGTGAACTGTTCCCCTGATGGTCTTTGCATAGTGGTCTTCTGAATCGCTCTTTGTCTGGTCCCTCACCCAGGACCAATTTGCCATGGGAGACCCTACCAGGGGGCAAAAGCACCCAGACAATCTAGCCCCTGGGATCCCTGGGACACACAAACCCCTCCACCACGATAAGGTAGCGATTCGCGGAGGAGAATCATAATAAATAACTAGACTTCGAAAATTTCTGAAGAAATTTAAGTGTGCCTATGCTACTGCCATTCATATCACTAGACGGTGCCAAACGCGCCATAGGCGTAATTTGCCATTCATGTCAATGGGACCAAAAGTTGCATAAAAAGTGTAATATTTTGAAAAGTATAAAAGTTATAAACACCAAAAGTCAATAACACACCATTCCCGTTCACGCCGCACGAAATGATAAAACATATGTGGGGCTTATTTCAAAACTGCGGGGCGAGTTATACACCAAAATTTCCCCATTCAAATGAATGGGGAAAAATTTCCCGCCTTCATTTCCCCTCCAAAATCTCCCCATTCAAATGAATGGGGAAAAATTCGGACATTTTGGGGGAGTTTTCCATTCATACCACTAGAGGGAGCCAAACAATATACAGCTGATTTTCAAGTCAAATCAAAGTAAAGTTTATTGTAATCTCTGCTATATGCAGTGCAGCATACAGAGAGACGAGAGGACGAGGCTGCAGTTAAATCAGTACAAAAAAGCTAATAAATAGATAAAAAGAAGTAAGAAAATAAATATATGCTTAAGTCTCAGGGGATCAAGAGAAGTTACAATTTAGAATTTACAATTTACAGTTTGGAGTGGTTTAAAGTGAACAGTGTAGCAGATTGTAAACCTGATTTTCTTGGGAGTAAAAAAATTGTCCATTAAGCAGCATTCGATTTTGATTTTGATCTTGATCTCAATGTTATTTTAATGTGAAAAGCAAAAATACTACATATTCAAATTATTCAAAGTATATTGTGTACAAATACAATTTACAATCATGTATTACATTTAACTTTAAATCCCAAACCACAGAATAAGTGAAAGGTATACAGTGGTCCCTCGCTATAACGCGGTTCACTTTTCGCGGCCTCCATGTTTCGTGGATTTTTTTTTTGTGCAATTTTGCATGCTGTTTTTTTTGTTTTGTTTTGGGTTTTTTTACACAGCACATTGTGTTCTGCGTCCTGATTGGCTGTAGACCATTGTCAATCAATCTCGTGCCATGTCTCCTGTACAGTACAGAATGCGTTCACCTTGTCAAATGTACATAAATCTTTGATCGCTAGCAGTGTGACTCTGAAGTGCTGTACTCTATGTTTGTAAGTTTTCTCTCCAACAAACATAACAATGTCGACGAAATGTTTTGCACTGTCAACAGCAACCGCGGGTGCCTTTGGTTTTATTCTATAATACTGTACTTATTTTTCTACGAAGGTTTGAACTTTGAGAGTATTTAAATAAGAGAGAAAAGTGTTAAAATGTTCATGCCTGTCTGAATAAAGTGTATACAGCATGTAGTGAGGGGTTTTACACCCTTAAAACACCTATAATATTGTAAAAAATAAAGTTGGCTACTTCGCCGATTTCACCTATCGCGGGTTATTTTTGGATCGTAACTCCTGCAATAAACGAGGGACCACTGTAAATAAAAAGCATACGCTTACCTTGGCTGAAGTAGAGGCATCAACTGCTCCTTTAGTCAGCACTTTATAACCCAGAGTCATAGCGAAAGACCGCGGGGGTTGAAAACGACATGCCGAGAGTGAGGTGTTCTCGCTGGCTTTAATGAGCCGGCCGGGCTAGCTGTCAGCCGGCCGGGCTAGCTGACAGCTACCGTAACTCCTGAATGGTTTGCGCAATCTTAAAAATTCCAATGGTTCCTGAAAGCAGCGACGCTGTGCGCTTCGTTGATATTAGAGTCAATAAAGTAATCCCAAGCTCTGGGAAGACAAGGGTACAGAGGCCGTACCACTCCCGGCATACCACTAGAGGGAGCCAACGCACCCCAAATAAAGTTTCCCATTCATTTCAATGGACCAAAAGTTGCATTAAAATATTAATATTTCAAAAAGTATAAAAGTCATAAACACCAAAAGTCATAGCACACCATTTCCGATCCAGCTGCACAAAATTATATAACATATGTAAAGCTTGTCTCAAAACTGTGGGGTGAGTTACGCGCCAAAATTTCAGTAATTTCAGTAATAAGTGTGCCTCTTGGCATAGGCACACTTAATAAGAAGAATAATAAATCTGAGGAATAGTAATAAGTGTGCCTCTTGGCATAGGCACACTTAATAAAGCATATAGTTAGGGTTGGATCAGGTACCCTGAATTCTCCCTTAGTTACACTGCAATAGCCCTAAGCCTATGGGAGCTTTCCATAATCCACTGAGTGTTTCTTCTTCAGTCACCTTTTTTTTTTTTCTTCAATCACCACGTGTTTATACACTACTCTGCATTTAATTATGACTTGTTATTAACCTCGGACTCCCTTCTACAGCATGGTTTTTCCCGTCTTCCTCCTCTCACCCACAAATAGTCGCAGCAGATGGCTGCCCCTCCCTGAGCCTGGCTCTGCTGGGGGTTTCTTCATGTTAAAAGGGAGTCTTTCCTTGCCACTGTCGTCAAAGTGCTTGTCCATAGGGGTTATCTGATTGTTGGGATTTTCTCTGTATTATTGTAGGATTCGTTTCCTTGCCATATAAAGCACCTTGAGGTGTCTGTTGTTGTGATTTGGTACTATATAAATTGAATTGATTTGATAAATAAACAATAACAACAAAAAACTAGAATACTACAATGATACTCCTCCCTTTTCCGTCCAACACAGATTTAGCTACTCTGGTAGCAGCTTGTCCCATCTGTTTCTTTGTCATACCTGCATTCCTTCCTGCATTCCTTTCTTTTTTCCCACTGGTCTTTTGCTTAGCCTCTTCATACCTACATTAACCCATTCACTATCGGTTTGCTATTGTTCTTACTTTACTTTTTTTTACTCTGTTTTTCATTCTCATTTACCCCAAAAAGAGTCAATATACAACAAACAAACAAAGCTGAGGGTTATTCAATACACATTATAATTATTAAAAAAGAGAATTAAATAAATACATCTGTCAACAAATCATAAGTATTTAATATAATACTAATTAATCCTGTTCACCTTTCTCTACATGTTCACTGTCAGTCTATCCCCTTCATCATTTTCTCTCTTTTGATTGCACTTTAATTTTAATTGTTATTTGTGTCATTTCCTATATTTTAATCTGGCTGTTTGCAGAATGGAGGAATGGCCTGAGGGCTAGCAAACCTTCCTTAGAATGCAGCCGCTCTGCCAGTCTTTTTCCCACTGAGGCAAGAGAATGTGCCAGTGCCACAGCCCCAGCAGGGAGATCTCCTTCACTCTCCTCAGACTGAGTGAGATGTTCCTTCTGATGTAACATAAATAGTGTAATCAAAATTATTGATCTCTTTGTGGTAAAATAGTTAAATAGTTTAATAGGAGACTAGATAACTCCTCCTCTAACACTTCATTCTTGATGAGGTGCAGGATGGTGACTAAGCAGGATTAACCAGAGAGAGAACAGGAGTGAGGGTGTCTTTAATTACTCCACCACTGTCAACAACTTGATACACTTCATGCTGTCCAGAAACATCGCCACTGTCATTCAGGAGATTGATTCCATACCTCCATACCCAACCAACTCACCCACAGGCGGGCTATAATCCCCCACTGAGCAGCTGACAGCCAGAACCAGCTTCATGGCATGCTGTCAGGTCAGCTGCCCCCATCTCCCAACACCCTAGTCCACCTTGCAAACACCAACTTCACAAAGCAAACAAAAACTAGGAAAAATCACCAAAAACAAAAAAAGATGAGAAAATATTGCGATAAAACACTCAAACTGCAGCACACTCTAAGCAAAAGAGACAGGTACTACCAGCATGGAAAGTCGTTTTGCTTGTTGCTTTAGCGTGTTGCTGTGATCTTTGCTTCATATTGGCATTTTATAGCATATGCTGTATATTATATATTATTTTATGTAATCTGTGGTGTATAGGAGTTTGTGATGTGTGTTTGTGTGTGATGGAAGAGCTTAAACCTGTCCAACCAGCCATCCTTCCCTCCTCTGGACTATCACAAACTCTTAGGCAATGGTCTCCAGTCATATTCTCTTCCCTTATCTCAACACTGCACTGGTTAATTTACTGATTAAGATTGTACAAAATAAATAAATAAATAAAAATTTGTGCATTTTAGGACTCAGTAACACATGTTTTACATGACTGGAACCATGTAAAACATGGTTGTGTGTTTTTTTGTGTATATTCACATATTCATCATAACTCGTGTGCATTCAAAGTAGGTATGATCTACATTTTTTGGCCATCCTTTCTATTGCTTGACATTTCTGCTGTGGTCCAGGTGGGAACAGTGACAGTGTGTTTGATATAGCGAAGACTGTGGGCACCATCATCATTGCCAAACCTCTTGATGCTGAACAGTGCTCCTTCTACAACATGACAGTGCAGGCTACAGATGGCACCAACACTGCATATACCCAGGTACCACTTTTCCTTTATTTCAGCATTGCCTACAATTTGGTACATTTCAACTGATTTTGTAGCACAGTCTTGTAGCAAAACGTGGAAAAAATCACAAAAAGAAATTTTGTTTTCTTGCTCATATTTTGAATGAATAACATAAAAAAAATATAAATGCTGTGTGAAAATCTGTGACATGTATAATTCACATTTGGGTCCGTGGTGTGAGTGGCAAAATGATTTTCTCCCATTCCAACCATGCCAACTTTGAAATGTGGACTTTATTGCCTTTTAAAATGGGAAAATATTCACTGGACAGGAATCGGTACATATGATCATATAGATGAAAATCATGTTTAGGGAAATGAAAATAATGCAGCAAATTTAATTACATGTAAATTCATGGAACAGAAAGATTGTGTGATACATTGGGGTGGCTGTAGCTTAGGAGCTAGAGTAGGAGTATGAATGTGTGTAAATGTTAGATAGAAAAAAAACAAAAAAAAGTTAGATAGCATTTAGGTAGAAAAAGCATAGGAAAAAAGTGCTTGTATTAATTGGGTATGAATGGGTGAAAGAAATATGTTTTATAAAGTGCTTGGAATGCTCCAGTAGAGTAGAAAAATGCTGTATAAGAACCAATCCCTTTACCAGAAATGTTCAGTAAGGCAAGCCAGTAGGTTAGTTTCCATTCCCATCATTGTTCTAATGAAAAGAAGTGTAAGTTGTAAGAACTTTATTTTACCGCTCTAGTTCATAGACTGCAGAGTGTTAGGCCATTTTTTGATGTGTTTTTCAGGAAATAAGACCAGTTTAAATTTTCATCTGCTCAAGTTTTTACTAACAATTACTTTGGTTGATTATTGCTAGTTGCTGCTCAGTTGTGAAAAGGACATATGCATACAATTACCAACATACACACGTACATGATGCTATTATCTTTGGAGATGATTTCAGGGAAAAATTGTCTGCTTAAGATTCAACTCAAAAACTACTAATATGCAGCTTTCAAAAATTCTATTATGGGAATAACAGAGTGGTGTGTTTCAAAAAACAACAATTTTGAACTGACAAGCTTTAGTTTAGTTGAAAAATCTTTAATTCTGAGTTATATAAATCTGAAGACTTCATTGAGATGAAGAGTTTATATCTATAATTTTTAATGTGTGTTCTTTCTTTCTTTCCTTTTTCTCTTGTCAATGTCCCTCATGTTCCAGATTCACATTACTGTTATGGACAACAATGACAATGCTCCCATCTTCTTCCAACCAACTTATGATGTCGTTGTTTCTGAAGATACACCGCCTGACACTGAAGTGGTCCAGGTTCAGGCATCAGACCGTGATAAGCATCACCGGTTGACCTACTCTCTACAGAGTTCCATAGACCCAAACAGCATGGGTCTGTTCCGCATTCATCCCACCCAGGGCACTATCTACACCACTCAGAGGCTTGACCATGAGGCCTGTGCACGACACATTCTTACAGTGATTGTAAGATATACTTTGATCTATGAGTTATTTTTGGTCTAAAAGTCTGCATCATAGACTTGTATTCATCAGCACACAGTAATCATCTGTTTGGGCTGGACTACCTTTTGGTGACATCAGCTGACTAATTAAATGTTTTACAAATTACACCATGCAGTAAACCAGTATCCACATCTCACTGCACCATTAGAAGTTCCATATCTAATTTTAAACTACTACATAACACAGGAGAAATATGTGTGGTTAAGGAAAGTGAGAGAGTAACAGTTCTAGTCTAATGACTTGTTTTTGTAGACATTATTTAGACTTCATCATATATCTTCATCCTATACATATCATTAAAGAAAACATTTAGGTTTGTTTAATCATTTTCTCCACAGGTAAAGGATCAAGAATTCCCATACAGAAAAGATTTGGTCCGTGTACTGATAGAAGTGGAAGATGTAAATGACCACGTACCCATTTTTACCAGTGCGCTGTATGAAGGCTCAGTCTATGAATCAGCAGCAGTGGGATCAGCTGTAGTCCAGGTGACTGCCCTAGACAAAGATAAAGGCGAGAATGCAGAGCTACACTACTCTATTGAAGCAGGTAAGCTATGGCAACTGAGTACTTGCTCCTACATATGTGCATGGTTTCAACGTTAACTTGATATTTTGTCTATTATTGGGTTTTTTGTTTTTTGTTTTTTTTTCTTCTCTTTAACAGGCAACAGTGGAAATACATTCCATGTTGAGCCAGTTTTGGGTGTCATCACTGTTGCACATGAGCTGGACTTATCCAGCATAGGCTATTATGTTCTCACTGTCAGAGTAATTGACAGTGGCTCCCCCCCACTTTCCACTACCACAATAGTGCGGATTGCTGTCACTCTATCTGATAATGCTGGTCCAAAGTTCCCTCAACCTGAGTACCAGACTGAAATCATGGAGAATGCATTGGTTGGGACCTCTGTCAGTACAGTCAGTGCTGTCAGCCAGTCCACCCTCAATTATGACATCAAGCAGGGCAATACCGATCATGTTTTTCAGATAAATCAATATAGTGGAGTGATTACTACTCAAAAATCGCTTGACTATGAGACTACAACTTCTTACACACTGATAGTCCAGGCTATTAACATGGCTGGCATGGCCTCCAATGCTACTCTGTTAATCCAGGTAGTGGATGATAATGACAACCCACCAGTGTTCCAGGAGCTTCACTATCATGGGAGTATTAGTGAGGCAGCACCAATTAACAGTGTAGTCTTAAACTTAGATGGTTCACCTCTAGTTATAAAAGCCACTGATGCTGACCGTAACCAAAATGCACTGCTGGTATACCAGATTATTGAAGACACAGCAAAAATGTTCTTCACCGTGGACTCAGGAACTGGCTCCATCAGAACCATTGATAATTTAGATTATGAGACCTTTACTATCTTTCATTTCCATGTACATGTGAGAGACAACGGAACGCCACAGTTGACAGCAGAAAGTCCAACTGAGGTCACAATACAAGTGATTGACACAAATGATTCCCCACCTCGCTTTACCCAGAGTTCTTATGAAACAGTCCTGTTACTCCCCATTTATGTTGGAGTTGAAGCACTTCAGGTTTCAGCTACAGACCCTGACAAAGACATCCCTACAGAGCTTATATACTCTCTGACTGATGGAGAACTGCAGCACTTTGCCATCAAACCGTCAAGTGGAATTATTGTAGTCAAAAACAACAACTTTTCCAAAGAGCGCTTCCGCTTCAGTGTCAGAGTTTCAGATGGTAAATTCTCTAGCATGGCTTTGGTGACTATACTTGTCAGAGAAGCTCTAGACTCTGGTCTCAGCTTCACCCACAGTATTTACTCTTCCTCAATTAAAGAGAATGTATTGAATATCACCAAGGTAGCTGTGGTCAGTGCTATTGGAAACCGTCTGAATGAACCACTAAAGTACAACTTGTTGAATGCTGGTACACATTTCAAAATTCGCCCAACATCTGGAGTCATCGAGACCACAGGTATAGCATTTGACCGTGAAGAGCAAGAGTTCTATGAACTGGTGGTTGAGGCAAGAAAGGAGCATGACCCTCTACATGTGGCTAGAGTCGTAGTTAGAGTCCAAGTTGAAGACATAAATGATAATGCCCCTGTGTTTGTTGGACTTCCTTATTATGCAGCTGTTCAAGTAGAAGCGGAACCAGGATCACCCATTTTCAGGGTCATGGCAGTAGATGGTGACAAAGGAATTAATGGACAAGTGTCTTACTATCTCAAAGATGACCATGGTCATTTTGAAATCAACAGGCAGACAGGTAGTCTCAGCCTCAAGAGGTCTTTTGAGTCTGATTTGTCCAATGTGGAATACCGAATGGTGATATATGCCAGAGACAGTGGTTATCCACCCCTTTCATCTACAATAGAGTTTCCCATCACTGTAGTCAACAAAGCCATGCCTGTTTTTGCGAAATCATTTTATACTGTTGCTGTGAATGAGGATGTAGCTGTGCACACACCTATCCTTGGCATCAATGCCACTAGCCCTGAAGGTCAAAGCATCATCTACACAATTGTTGATGGAGATCCATCCCTACAGTTTGACATTGGTTTTGATACCGGAGTCATAAGTGTCATCCATGCTTTGGATTTTGAGGCAACATCATCTTACCACCTGACTGTTAGAGCCACAGACTATCTTACTGGTGCCCATGCTGAGGTTGATGTAGATGTGTTTGTCCAGGATGTCAACGATAACCCACCTATCTTCAAGAAAATGGCCTACAGGGTAGTTTTATCTGAAACAGCCATGATTGGAACACCAGCACTCCAAGTAATTGCCACAGACAAAGATTCCGAGAAAAACAATGTTGTCCGCTACCAAATCTTCTCAAATTCACGTAATAATACAGAGTACTTTCATATTGACAGTAGCAGTGGATTAATCCTGACAGCTCGTATGCTAGACCATGAACTACTCCAAAAATATGACTTTATTGTCAGGGCAACTGATAATGGTTTCCCACCACTGAGTAGTGAAGTGTCTGTGACAGTCATGTTGAATGACATAAATGACAATCCTCCAGTTTTCAACCAGCTGCTCTATGAGGCATATGTGAATGAGTTAGCAACAAGGGGTCACTTTATAACCTGCGTCCAGGCATCTGATGCAGACAGCTCAGATTTTGACAAGTTGGAGTACAGTATTTTATCAGGAAATGAAAAAAGAAATTTTGCAATAGAAAAAAAGACAGGGATAATCACACTGTCCAACCACCGTAAGCAAAGAATGGAGCCTGCCTATAGTCTCAATGTTTCAGTATCTGATGGGGTGTTCACCAGCACTGCACAGGTTCATGTAAAAGTGTGGAGGGCCAATCTGCATAGTCCAGTGTTTGGACAGAATATGTATGAGGCGGAGCTAAGAGAGAATGCTGCTGTGGGAACCAAAGTTATACAGGTAGGTGCAGTAAGGATTCATTGAATTATAAATGAAAAAGAAATAACATTAGGTATATTAAGTAGCTATAAAGTATTTTTCTGAATTAACTAAGATGATCAAAATTTTCATTTCAGGTCAAGGCAACAGATGCAGACCCAGGAGATTTTGGGCTCATAACTTATTCCTTTGTGAATGATGTGGGTAAGGACAAGTTTAGCATCGATGCAAATGGTCAGATCTACACCACAGAAAAACTTGATCGTGAGGATCCAGCTAACAAAGACATCGTACTCACAGTGGCGGCCCAAGATTTAGGTGGATGTGTCTCTTACTGTACAGTACAAGTTACTCTATTGGACGATAATGATAATGCACCTTGTTTCAGTGCCAGAGAGTATCGAGCTTCAGTGAAATCTGATGTGGCTCAAGGTTTTTTGGTGACACAGATTCAGGCCCATGATCCTGATCATGGCATTAATGCTAAAGTGACATATTCACTTTACAGTGAGGCAAATGTACCAGTGGTAGACATTTTGGAGATAGATCCGGACAATGGATGGATGGTGACTAAAGGGAGTTTCAGCCGTTTCAGAAACTCTGTATTATCTTTCTTTGTGAAGGCTGTTGATGGAGGAAATCCAGTCAGACACTCTCTAGTGTCTGTCTATATCCATGTTCTTTCCACAGAGACTTTTATTCCATCCTTTAGCCAATATCATTATTTATTCAGTACACCAGAGAACACTCCTATTGGTTCAGTCATAGGAACAGTTCACCTCAACACTCATCTTGAATTTACATCACTCTCTACTACTTTTGCCCTGGTTAATGGAGAGGCTGGTGAAAACAACCAAGATGGTGTGTTTGTGGTGGAAAAGCATACTGGAGTGATCAAACTTGATAAGCCTTTGGACTACGAGGTGATCAAAGGATACTACTTCAAAGTCACTGCCACGGCACAACAGGCTAAGCTTGATTCAGTGAGTTGTGTTGAAATTGAAGTCAAGGTATTGGATTTGAATGACAACAAACCAGCCTTTGAGGCCAACTCATATGATACCACCATTATGGAAGGAATGCCAGTTGAAAGCAGAATCATTCAGGTTCAAGCAAGAGACCCAGATTCTGGAGCAAATGGCCAGGTAACATATAAACTTGGTTCATTAATCCAGTTAAAAGAGGATTCAGACACACTGGTCAGCACTTTTAGCATTGACAGCAATACTGGTTGGATCACTACACGCAAAGACCTGGACCATGAAACTAGCCCCTCGTACACTTTTACAGTGGTGGCCTCAGACCTTGGGGAGACCCTGACTCTTTCCAGTACAACCACTGTCACAGTTTCAGTGTCAGACATCAATGACAACCCTCCCAGGTTCATGGAGAACCACATCTTTGGTTCTGTTCAGGAGAGTGACCCCCCAGGAGAGGTTGTGGCTGTGCTGATAACTAGAGATGATGATAGCTCTGCCTTCAACCGTCAAGTCAGCTATCACATCACTGGTAAGTCCCAATGCAAATATTTTTTACTACATTGTTAAGGAGTAACAGATAGAAAACAGAAAAAAAACTTAAATACATCTATTAATTAAATCAACAGTTGACATTAGGTAATTCAAATCAAAGCACTTTATTTATATAGCACCAAATCACAACAGCAGTTGCCACTAAGCATTTTACACTGTCAGTAAAGATCTTACAATAAGATACAGAGAAAACTGCAAAAATCAAGCGATCCTTCCAACCCCTTTTTGAGCAAGTACTTAAGTAAAAATTTATTTATATAGCACTTTTAACAGAAAAAAATCACAAAGTGTTTCACAGTAAAAAAAAATTAATAAGAATGTAAAAACAAATAAAATAAAATAAAACAAAATGCAAAACAACAACAATAAAGAGAAGCAAAAATTGGAGTGGTATGTGATCATCTGTTGGTACCAGTTAAGCCTTGCTGCAACATGTACAGTCTGAAGGTGATCCAAAGCTGTTGTCAAAATAAGTCAAAGGACTATTATAATAATCCAGTCGGGATAAGATAAAGGCATGAATATCATCTCAAGTTCAGCCTTTGAAACTGATAGTTTGAGTTTAGAAACATTCCTTAGATGATAAAAACCGTTACGAACCAGTTGTTTGGAATAAAATGGTAAATGGACTGGTTTTTATATAGTGCTTTTCTACTGTGAACAGTCAAAGCGCTTTACACAACTTGCCTCATTCACCATTTCCCAGAAGCATTTTTTTCTGTGCTCTTTCTATCCAACATTCACACACATCCATACTCCAATGGATGCATTGGAGAGCAACTTGGGGTTAGTATCTTGCCTAAGGATATTTGGCATGCAAACTGGAGCAAAAGGGGATCAACCCACCAACCTTCTGATAAGCAGGTGACCTGCTCTACCACTCGAGCTACAGCCACCCCTATGATGATCCTAATGCGACATTGAACTGTCAAACATGACACAACCATTTGATTGTAATGCGAGGAAGACAGGACAAAAAAGACATTGTGGAAGAGAGCCAGAAGTTAATAATAGGTAATGATTAAATCCAGAGTGGTGTGTAAACACATAGTGACTCAAAAAGGTGAGTGAAGAAGAGACACCTGGTGCATCATGAGTTGCCTCCAGGAGCCTAAACCTAGTGCAGCATAACTAAGGGAAGATTCAGGCTGAAGGTAAAGGCTCTGCCACTCATTCTACTGTTAAATATCCTAGGAACCACAAGTAAGTCCATAGTGTGGCAGCAAAGTGCTCCACTGGGGTGATACAGAACCATAAGGTCTTAAGATAACGTTTAAGATACCTTATATGTGGGAGGAAGGATTTTAAATTCAATTCTGGGTTAAATAGGGAGTCAATGAAGAGAAGCCAGTATTGGGGAAATGTACTCTCTCTTTCTAGTCCCTGTCAGTACTCTTGCAGCAGCATGTTGGATAAGATAAGATAAGATAAGAAGAACTTTATTTATCCCGAGGGAAGTTCTTTTGTCATACACATGCTCAATGCAGCAAGAGAGACAGAGGAACAGAGGAATAAGATATACAATATACAATATCTACAACAGAATACTAGTATACAGTAATATACAGTAGGATAGTGCAAAATATAATATCAAATAACTCTAACAAGTAACAATATAACTATATCCTGAAAAATAAATAGCTTAGCTATCAGTGCAGGTGATTCTAAAAGTGCCATAGTATTGTGCAAATGAATAAAAGAGAGTAGCAGCGTATGATGGGGAGATGAAACAAACATTCGATGAAAAACTGTTGGGTGATAT
>VUQG01042193.1:0-10119 GCA_015106755.1 Etia nguti
TTTCCTTTTGGTTTCACCTTGTGTTTTGTGTTTATCCGGATTTTGGTATTAGTTCTTAGGGTTTGGTTCTTGTGTTTAGTGCTTGAGGGTTTTATCAGCCCTACCTGTGTCTGTCCTCTGTGCTCTGTCCGTGTCCCCGAGTCATGTTGTAAAACAGTCTGTGAGTTTCCTGTTTTATTTTGTAGGGTGTCTCGTTATGCCCATTAGTTCCAGCTGTGTCCCCCTCCTGTGTGCCATTTCCTGATTACCTGGTGTGTGTATTTATAGTGTGTGTCTGCCTGTGCTCCTCGTCGCGTCGTCTGCGTTTCTCCGTGAATCTTCTGCGTTACTCTGCATTATTTTGGTGTTTCTCCGTGTCCCTCTGCTCCTCGTCTCCTCCCTTTGTGTTAGCTTTCCCAGTTTAGGTTTATGTTCTGTTCTGCCCTCACCTTGGTTTTCTCACTGTAAATAAATCTCCACTTGCATCTCCACTGCCATCTGCATCTTGGGTCCTCATTCATTCCACCACACGACTGCTGCCCCAGCCGTGACAGTCCCCTGGTTTCAGTACCACTCCCCTCACCTTCTGATCAGAGTGAGACTTTCCCTTAGCACTAGCTGAGAGGCTATTTTTGGTGGCAACCTGATAGGCCTCTGTCATTCTCTTACGCCACTTTTCAGCATACCCCCTGTGTGACACCGGTTCAGTCTGCTCAACCAGGCCAAACAAAAGATCCACTGGAAGGCGGGAGTGACAGCCAAAAAGCAAGAAATGTGGGGAATAACCAGTGGACTCATGACGAGTACAGTTATGTGTGTACAACCTACGGGAGATGATCTTTCCATGTTTCCTTTTCTTTGTCTGTCAGGGTACGCAACATCTGCAGCAAGGTGCGGTTGAATCGTTCCGTGGGATTACCCTGGGGGTGGTATGGGGATGTCCGACAATGACCAACCCCTGAGAGCTGCCCAAGAGTTCGGAAGAGCTCATTTTCGAACTCTCGCCCCTGATCGTGATGGAGTTTGTTGGTGAACCTGAAGCGAGGCATAAAATCATTGTAGATCCGCTCGGCTGCAGTCCGACCGGATTTGTTCTTGGTCGGGTAGGCCTGAGCGAACCGTGTAAAGTGGTCGACCACCACCGAAATGTATTCATATCCGCCTTTGCTTTTCTCGAGATGTAGGTAGTCTATACAGATAAGTTCAAGTGGTGAGTTGGACTCCAGGTTGCCCATGGGTCCACGCACATGAACTGTGGGGTTTTTTTTGTTTAATGCAACAGCATTTCTTAGTGACGTAGTCCTCTATGCACCTCTTCATGTGAGGCCAATAGAACCTCTCTCGTGCGAGATGAAGGACCCTCTCGGTACCGACATGACCCATCTGGTCATGAAGATGTTTCAATACCATAGGCTGGTACGGGAGAGGTAGGACTAGTTGTTTCCATTCGGGTGTTCGTCGGTACAAGATTTCATTTTCGAGGTGTAATCGGTCCCACTCGCGGAGGAGTTTACAAGCAGATCCTTTTAACGACCTCCTGATACTCTCACGGAGTCTGACATTAGACTCTTTAAGTCTGATGACCTCTTTCATCGTGGGGCCATCCCTTTGTGCCTGCATCAGGTCATCAGGTTTGACTTCCTGGAGACTGGCGCCTGGCTGCAGTATGACGTCCTGAGAGGAAGCCAAAAGGACAGCCGCCCACGCAACTTCTTTCTGCTGGGCTACTCGTGCCCCCTCCCAAGCCGCTCTCACCACATCCTGTGACAGCTCTTCGGTGCACACTAACGCGAGGTTGTTCACATCCAGAGGAATGCGGGACAGCGTGTCGGCATCTATGTTTGTTTTCCCTGGCCTGTATTTGATGCTAAATCTGAAATCCGACAATTCCCCAACCCAACGATGACCGACTGCATTCAGCTTAGCTGTGCTCATGACATACGTAAGTGGGTTATTGTCTGTGTAAATGGTGAAGTGTGGTGTGTAGAACAGATAATCTCTGAACTTTTCGCATACTGCCCACTTAAGAGCCAGGAACTCCAACTTGCCACTGTGCAGGTGGTAGTTCCGTTCAACAGGCGACAGGGTTTGTGACCCATAGCCAATGACGCGCAACCTCCTGCCCTGCTGTTGATAGAGCACAGCGCCCAGTCAGTGTGCAAAACAAAGGGCTGGTCAAAGTCTGGATATGCTAGCACTGGAGGATGGACTAGCATGTCGACCAGTTGTTCCAGTACCCTCTGATGCTCAGGGGTCCAGTCTATGGGCGCCCTAGATGGCATTTGGGGCCCTTTGGTTTTGCTCTGACGGCCATGAGTGGGCCGCTCTGAAGACTTGCCCTCGAGTACCTCGTACGGTGGCTGAGCCATCCTTGAGAAGTTCTGTATGAACGAACGATAGTAACTAAGGAAGCCAAGGACCCGCCTAAGATCACCTACTGGCTGTGGTGATTTGGTCTTCAGAGCCAAGACAGCCTCCAGATCCTTTGGGTCAACCCTGACACCCTCAGCGCTAACTAGGCGCCCCACATAACGGACTTCCGCTTTAAAAAGCTCACACTTCTCAGGCCACAGCTTCACACCATGAACTTGTAAGACCTGAAGCACTTTGCAGACCACCTCGACATGGGCTTCAAAAGACTGTGAGTAACAGAGAATGTCGTCAAGGTATGGTACGCAACAGTCATCCCTCGGAGAACCTAAGATCTCTTCCATACTTCTCTGGAAGGCGGTGGGTGCGTTAGTGAGACCGGACGGGATTCTCACCCATTCGTATAGGACCCAGGGTGTGGTAAAGGCGGTGAGATGGTGGGAGCCTTCATCAACAAACCCCTGGTGGTAGGCCTTGCCTTGATCAAGGATGCTGAACCAGGAGTATCCCCCTAAGGTTTCGAGCATGTTGCCTATCTAAGGCAGTGGGTGTCAGTCCGGAACCATTTTCTGGTTCAATAGACGATAGTCTATGCAAAGATAGAGTGAACCGTCTTTCTTCCGCACGCACACAATGGGAGCAACATAAGAGGACTTGGATCTTACTATCCATCCCTTCATCAGGAGGTCTTGCACATACTCTTTAACCTCCCGTAGTAGTGGCTTAGGTATGGAAGTATATGCTCTCTGCACTGGTATGTGATCCTTTAGGTTTCACCATTTTCAGATCAGGATTACAACCAATATCATTCCCATCCCTCACGAAAGCCCTGCATTTACCAAACAACATTGTCTTGACAATCTCTTTTTGTTGCTCCTCCAAATGGTCAAGGTTCACTGGCGGATGCCACAATGTTGGAAGAGGTTCAGCTGGCTCCACCGTTACCTCGCGAACTGTTACAGTAGGTCGGGGCTCGTTTGGAGCCTCGGCCTCCACAATACGTTCGACCGGCTGTAAGGTGCCCAGGGCCGTCTTCCTTGTCAAAGTGATATCATGTTTGGTGTCGTTACTCAGAGAAATGGTGACGTATGGCTTAGCTGGATTATGTATTTCAACTAACCCCGTCAAGACATCTAACTGCTCTAGGGCCTGGTTACCCTCATCAGCCTCAAACAGCACCAAACAATCGGGCGGATTCATGGTTGATGGAACCCGGCACTTTACCCAGGTGACCTGTCCAGCAGGGACAATCACATCCCTTTCACCTGTTCTCAAGCGTCCTTGCGTTATGTTTGGCTCTACTGCCTGGATGAAGCTTACGATCACCTCAGCTTTCTCAGGGGGAAGACAGATGGCGTTGCAAAGCAAGGTAACAAAGAATAGGTAACAAGAGTAGGTATCAACCGCTCTGGTTTCCCCTCAATGATCTGTTCCAAGACACTGAAACCGATCAATGGTTTGTCCATAGGCAAGGTACTGACGAGGACGGGAGTACTGACGGAGAGGCTGGGGTCTTGTAAGTTGATCATGATGGGTACCCAGCCATCAAATGGTATGGTTTCCCCATTGACTGCACACACTTTCAACTCTGTATTTCCAATGCAAGTATCTGTCAGCAAGTATCTGTCTTTCCAATGTCGACTTATGATGCTAACTTGAGCACCTGTGTCAAGTAGTGCTTTCACTGCTAAGCCTGTATGAGAGCTTTCTTACCGATTAGCTTAGCAACTGCCCCACGTTTAGTGTGGGGTGCCATAACACCAGACGTAGCGAGTGCCTCACCCTGCTGCTGGTTAACTACTTCAGGGAGACCTGATTTGCTACTGTTAAGGCTAGGTTGGGTCCTCACCTCCCTTAAGTGCTCATTGTGGGGCTCTTTTTTGGACTCGGTCACTGGACACCCCGCTGCAGAGACCGGTTCACGTTTCCCTGGTTCTTAGATTTTTTTAAGCAGCCAACCGCCCTGTGACCTTCTTTCCCACAGAGGAAACAATGTCAACAATCTGGGCGGTTCTGTTCAACACAGTTTGGACACCCAAAGGTGTTGTCTTTTCTGTTTCTTGACCTGTTTTGTGAGTATGATGGTCGCGCTAGTGTCTGTTGTCTCATCGCCGCCACCACCCCAGCAAGCTCATTGACTTTAGCTGTGAGTTCTTTAATCGGGTCAGTCTTGGTTGTGTCAACTGGTCTATCTTGCTCCTGGATGGTGCTGAGCTCAGACTGAGCACTATGTGCACTAGTTGTGTTCTGTCTGCGGGACAAGCCTATTTTCTTTAGCCTCCCACTTTCCTCGCTAGTGATTCTCATTATGTGACGCAAGATTGTTTCATCACTCACCTCTCCGCTGGACAACAGAGGTTTTAACTCTCGCCTCATGTCACTGTGCTTATACCCTAGCCCCTGGTAGACTGAGTGCAAGAAAACATCCTGAACAGTAGCTGGACTATACTTTATACCTGCATCTGACATTTTGGATGTGAAGAGGACCCGCTGCTTCAACTCTATCACCCAGTAGAGAAACTGCTGTGGTGTCTCACTCTCATCTTGTCTGGCGCACATTAATTCCTGGAACAGTTCTGTACTGTTTTTCTCTCTCAGGTGGGCCTGGAGGAACCCCTTCAGTTCAAATACAGTCAAATCATCTTTATTGATTAGCATATCTTTTAAAGTTCCAGGCTTTATTATCTGAGCGCTCCACGAACTATCACTGCGTCAGGGAAGCCTTCTCTAATCCCGTCATCCATCTGTTTGCAAATGTTGTTCTAGCTAATCTCGGATGAATGGTCACGAACTTGACCCCCTTGTACTCTAAACTCTCTTCTCTGGAGATAAGAGAGGTCTCTCAGCGAGATTATCCCCTCACGAGTGGGCTGGGCCCTTGGCTGCCCGGGTGGGTTGGGTAAAAGTGGGTCGCTTGGTGTTTGGTTAGCTTGAACTGGCAACCCTGTTGGCTGTCGAGGTGACTGTTCAGTGGGGACCATTACACTCTGTCTAAGTCTTTTACCAAGCTCCTCATAGCTATTTTAACATTTCCTGCAGCTCAGCGTTAGTGATATCAGGGATAGAGCTGGCCAGGCCAGTCTGACTAGTTGCACCTGCAACTGGCGGCTGGTTAACCATGTTAGCTGTCGTGGTCACCGGAACAGGCTGTATAGGACTAACACCCATGCCACTTGAGGAGCGAGCTGTTTGCACAGTTTGTGTAACTGTCTGTGTAACAGGTGAATCTACATCCTCACTATCATCACATATAGGTTGTACTTGCCGATTCTCAATCACATCATCAATGAAGTCCTTTAACATTAGCAAGTCCACCATCCCACCATCTTCTGCCTCAAGCAATTGCTTACTGTACATGAAGGAACTGATGTGGTCAAAGCAGCCCTCCTGGTCTGTCACGTCGAGCTCTGGCTGACCCGGGCCCGCTGGACCCACCTTCTTAGCGACCATGTAGAGTTCTCCCGCCGACAAGGTGAGTAGGGTTCTCCTAATGTCCCACACTAGGCTCTTCCTCCCGCTCTCGGCCATGGCTGCAACTCCTCGCTGTCCCTCTCAATGGGCCACTCAGCACGACGATGGATCAGTCTCAGCTCCAACTCCCAGCTCGCTCAGCCTGCATCAGCTCCCATCCTGGTCCCAGATGTCGTTTATGGATCAGCCCCAGGTGGCGCCAATCCCGGACGAGCCCCCAAGATTTGTTACGGGTCCCAAGGATGAAGACCACGGTGAGAAATATGTTACCTGTAAAAGCAGGTGAAGCGTCTCTGTTTTCCTCCAGAACGTGTCTGAGGAAGCAGTGGAAGGTGGGCTCCACTTACTGCACCCCAAAACCCTGGAGCAACCACCAATGTTCCGCCCCTACTGCTTTCCAACATAAAATGACCCCTTTTCATATGGATTTCTATTCTTTTAAAGAAACTGAAAATAAATACATATATTAATGAAAAATGTCCCATAACACGTGTGTTTTATACAAAATAATATTAATGTGGCCATTCCCTCTCTGGGGTGCCACATTTGTCATCACAAGTCTGGCTGGCTGATCATGTTTAGAAGCATGATCTGCCAGCCAGACATCAGGATGATTATCTGGAATAAACAAGAAACTGAATGTGACAGGTAAGACCTGAGACTGGGACCTGCCCCTACTGGAGACCTTGCGGGTACAAAACTTGAAAGCCAAGTGGGAAAAATGCTGCAGACAGGAAGCGGCAGCACATACCTTGGGCATGTGATCTCCAAGGACGGGGTAGCCACTGACCCAAACAAAATACCTGCTGTGTCTAATTAGCAAACTCCTAGCTCTGTTGCTGAATTGAGGTCATGCTTAGGGTTTGCTAGTTACTATCGCCGCTTTGTCCCAGGTTTTGCATCCCTAGCTGCTCCGCTCCACCAGCTGGTGGCTGAGCTGGCGGGGACTAAGCACAACGCCCCTCTAAGCATATACTGCAGGAAGTTTGGACCGAGCAGTGTGACAACAGCTTTCAAGAGTTAAAGGCTTGGTTGGAGAACTCCCCCGTATTGGCTTATGCTAATTTTTCACAACCTTTAATCTTGGAGGTCGATGCCAGTCAATGGGGTTTGGGTGCGGTGCTTTCAAAACAGCAAGCAGATGGCAAGGTTCATCCTATAGCTTATGCAAGTCGAGGATTAAAGCCCACAGAGCGTAACATGTCCAACTACAGCTCCATGAAACTTGAATTCCCAGCCTTCAAATGGGCTATGACTGAAAAATGTAGAGGATATCTGCTGGGTAATAAATGTGTTGTCTATACAGACAACAACCCTTTGAGCCAGCTGACCACAGCAAAGCGTGGAGCTTTGGAACAGCGCTGGGCTGCTCAGCTTTCCTCTTTTGATTTTTCAATTAAATATTGTCCAGGCTGTACAAATGGCAATGCGGATGCTTTGTCCCGACAGTGTCAGCCATCTGAGCAAACGGTGCCTTGAGTAACATTGCTTCCTGGCACTTCCCTTCCAGATTCATTAGTCCAAACTGTTCTACTACCCCAGCAAGTAATCCAATCTATGACTTCGGTTTTACCATCTCATTCACTTGCAGACCTTGGTACCTTACAGAGGGATGACCCCACCATTAGTGGCTTTTTGAAGTTTTGGCGCAGAGGGACTGGCCCTAATCACCAGGAGAGGAGAGATTTGCCAGCAGCAGCAGTGCTGGAAATGTTGCCCCAGTGGAGAAAGCTGGCAGAGAAGGAGGGGGTCCTTTATCGGCAGGTTTTTCAGTGAGATGGGGGGGAATCCGTGTGCCAATTAGTGGTCCCTCAGAGCCTCAGGAATGAGGTTTTACATGGCTTGAATAAGGAGCATGGTCACCAGGGAACAGACAGGACTGCAGACTTGATACGGAAGAGGTGTTATTGGCCAGGTATGTTTAAAGAGGTTCAAGATTACTGTCAGCAATGTGAATGTTGTGCGCAGGCTAAAGCAGTGTATCCCAAACCTAAAACAACCATGGGTCACCTCATGGCCTAATCAGATTCTGGCAATTGATTTCTCATGCCTTGAACCCTCTGTTGATGGTCGCGAAAATGTATTGATTCTTACTGATGTTTTCTCAAAGTTCATTCAGGCCATTGCCACTAAGGATCAAAAGGCAGCTACTGTGGCCAGTGTTTTGGTTTATGAGTGGTTTTATCGCTTCGGTGTCCCTTCTAGGATCCACTCTGATCAGGGGAGGAGTTTTGAAGGAGCAGTAGTTCAGCAGCTGTGCCAGTTATATGGTGTGGAAAAGACTCGCACCACTCCATACCACCCACAAGGTAATGGCCAGTGTAAGTGTTTTAATCGGACTTTGCATGATCTGTTGAGAACCTTGCCCCCTGAGCGTAAGCGTCATTGGCCCATGTACTTACAGCAGCTTACCTTTGCCTACAATACCACAATCCATCAAACTACAGGTGAGTCACCCTATTTTCACATGTTTGGCTAAGAGCCCCAGCTCCCAATTGACTTCCTGTTAGGCAGAATAGAGCAACCCACACAAGGCCCTGTTCACATCTGGGTCCAAGACCATCAGAAACGTCTTGATATTGCTTATGAAGGTCTGAGAAACCGGATCCAAGCAGCAGCAACGCTGCGTGCAGATCGTCAGACTGCCCCAGCTTCTGAACCCCTGCTATTCAACTAGTGTATTTGAGAGATCACAGCATCTGGGGCCGGAATAAAATCCAAGATTTTTGGGGTGCCGTATTGTATTGTCCGTGCCCCTGCAGATGCTGGTCCTGTGTATACAGTGGCCCCACTCCATGATCCAGAAAAGAAAAGGCAGGTTAATAGACAATTAATTAAGCCAATTCCTGCTGATATCTGTGAAAAAATCAAAGCAGAGCTCCAGCAGACTCCGGGCCTTAGAAGTTCACCTGAGCAGTTATCCCTGTCTGAGGATGCTGGAGACTTTTATGTGTGGCAACGGAGGGAAAATGGTCAGTATGGCTGCTCTACCAGGTGTAACAATTAAGTTTAACATCCAGGCATCCATGAAAACAGAATTTATGACATTTAACGGAGTTAGAAGTTAGCAGGGAGTTCGCTCGCTAGCTTCCATCTAAATACAATATAGCATGTCCTGACTGAGGGATTTTGGAAACAAATTAAAACATACAGCTCTGCTATCACTTCAGATGTAAATGAATACAGAAAACTAAACAGCAGTGACGTTTGCAGGGTTACTGAAGTTTGGCTAGCTGGTATATAACAATGTGCTACGTGATCGCTAGCGACACAGCTATGTTAGCATGATATAAACACGCTAACTTTTTTCCACTCGATAAAAGTTAACGTGAGGATTCTCGATGGTCAGGGACAAATGCAATCGCATGGCAGGATGCTGTAAAGACCTTTTTAGGGGCTTTTTGAGATTAAATATAACAAGATACAAAGCATTAAAACATGTTAAAAACACAAAAGCCTTATTAAACGCAGGGTAGTTTGGGCCCGGAAGCAGGATTCTTCACGTCATCACTTAAAGACCGGATTAGTCATTCTCTTGCATGAACCTGGAGCTGTGTGCCATGGATCTCTGGCTGCAGGACTGAGGTCTCGATACACCAGTGGTTATTTTAATTTGTTTTAGTCTGGTTTAACTCGACAGCGAAGAGCTGAAGATTATTGTAAAGGCTGCGGCTGCGGCTGTTGATGTTGTTTTGTTTTTTTGTTTGTTGTTATTCTTCACTGTATCAGTAGGCACCAATGTATGTATTGATTGTATTTTAGAGTGGTTTACTTTTTTATAGCACTGCAGACAGTGAAGGCGCTGCGCAGAAACTGACCTTTTTCTTGCTGCTTTTGCATGCACTGCGGTGAGCTTGAGTGGAGACGGCACTGAAGATTTCCCTTTTTATATTCTTTTCCCCAGCTGGGGTGAAGTGTGATTTGCCGTCCCCCTTAACATGTGATAAATGGTGATTAGTTTTTAACAGATTCCCTGCAGCGCCTATCCTGTCCCCCACTTACAATCATACAATTTTACCTCTGATAGTTGCTCTGTTTTTGTACATTAATATCACATAGCATAATAAAATATAACAAAACATAACATGATAGAATACCCTCCCACACACCCACAACCCCAGTCCCAGCTGTCCAGCTGGTCTGTCGTAATGAAAAGCCAAAAAGCTATAACTGCTGGTTATAGCTGCAGAAATGTAGAGAGAGGTGCCCAAATTTTACTGAAAAAAGAGAGTCTGTCACAAAGAGTTTATCGTATTCGCTCCAGATGTAATGTATTTGCCAGCTCATTAAGCCAGAGCT
>VUQG01042196.1:0-10473 GCA_015106755.1 Etia nguti
TTGATCCACAGCGATTTGACCCAAGCAACAAAATGAACCAAGCTTCTCATGCTTTCATCCCTTTCTCTTCAGGCCCCAGGTTCAGTTTCAGCCTTAATACAAATAGTATAACTATGAAATGGATTGGTTAAAATATAACAAGTATCTCTTCACAGAAACTGCATTGGTCAGAAATTTGCCATGACAGAGCTTCAAGTTGTAGTGGCCCTGACCCTTCTCAGGTTTCGACTGACCCCAGGGGTGAACCCTGAACTCAGGAGCAGCAGAGTTCGTCGTCTTCCCCAAATTGTCCTGCGTGCAGAGGGAGGCCTGTGGCTGCAGCTGGAGCCTCTGAACACACTCAGACTGAACAGTCAGAGGAATGATCCACAAAGATAATACTTGAACCTAATTTTCAATAAAGAGTCAAAAAAGATCAGCTAGAAAGTGAAACTCAGATTGACATTAAAACTACAGTAGACCTGTGTAAGAATTTCATTTGCATTTTGTTACTGTGCTTTAAGAACAAAGGAAAAGCTTGCTCTTTAGTGGGGCAAATGTGCACAGTTAGTCTTCAATACTCCCAATTCCAGTTTTGTAAAGTGTAAAAGGCAAATATTTATTCTTTCTGAAAACCTAAGAAAGTTTAGTCTGCTATATTCCATTCAATTTATTCAAATTCTTCTGCTTCCACAATCGCCTGTGTTGGTATTTGCAGAATAACCTAATGAAAACCTAATGATCCACATAATTATCACTTGATTAACTTCGAGCCTTTCAAATTTAAAAGGTGTACAGGTTTTCCATTGTCATAATTTATCACCCTGACTCTGTGATCAACACAAGTCTTTCTCGACTACCTAAAATCATACTCTAATTGTTTTTGCACAAAAAGTCAAAATCGATTCTAAATACTCTTCTTTGATGAGAGTGCTGGTCTCTTTCCTCTTCTATCTTGATATAGTGCACATCAGCTTCATCACACTGATCACATTTTACTTTGGATTAAAATAAAAAAGTCTAAATGTAAATTTACAGTAAAACAGTACTGGACTGCCATCAAAAATGTCATTTGCATTTATTTGATAGTCTGTAATAACTACTTCAGACAAAGTCACATTCCTCATATCGATGATTATTTCACATCAGCAAATTATGAATAACACAGCACTCAAACGTATTTTTTACTTGTGGTTGGCCATCTGAAAGAAGGGCACCATAGATATTATACTCTCTTGAAAATGTGTCTTTACACTTGACAATAAACTTCAATTAAGAGTTTATCCTCTTTTCTGTCATATACTTTAAAAATATTGTCTTACAAAACAAGACATGAAGACTGGAGATGAAGTAAGAACATGTCTAGTGCAGTTTGCTTGGACTACTTTTTTGGTTAGCAACGCCATTATGATGGATATTACAGACACTCAGATTCGCTCTATCACTATCAGTGATCATGCACTGGTTTCTATCTCTCTGACACAGAAACGACTCACACCACCAATGTGATACATAGAATATAATGATGTGCAATGTCACCATGTGTTCTATGGGAAGAAAGAAAGGTTTTAATGTGTGGCAAAATAATATCACATAAGAAAAATAAAAAAATGTGTCAGAATTATATATATTGTTATTGAAAAAATGTGCATAGAGTATCGAACATAAAAATATATATCCTACAGAAAAAATGTTCTCAATCATTGTTAATTGTATTAATATCTCTGCTGCACATTTTTAATATTGAGCTCATTTTAAATACTTTTAATCCCATTATTGTCCAGCATTATATGCATTAAGTCATGTGTTTGCAGTGGCTGTCCTGTGGGGATCTTTGAACAAGAAATTTGTCTATCTTGAGTTTTCAAACAGCATAGCAATAAAAAAGTAAAGTATTAAAAAATAAGCTGTATTAAAATACTTGAGTAGTGTGGAACATGGATCACTGTCAGTATCTAGTCATTTTTATTGGGAGACAGACACACCAACAAAGACAGAGAGGACTAGACTTTGCTTTGAGATTTAGATAAGCACTTTCAGTTTTCAGCGATAATAGCCAACTGTGGCCACAAGATGGTGGTAATATAAAGAATGGATACAGATCTTAATTGTGAGGAGGTTCATGATAGTGCTGTCTGTGGTGAAGAGAAAGATTGATTGACTTCGGTGCATTTCTTATTTATGTCTATTTTTATATTTGACAATGAATGCAAGCAGTGCTTGCCTTGCTTGTCCTCGTGGATTAATTCATCTGATGTTGTCATTACAGAATTTAAATCTATTAGAAATAAAGGATGAACAGGCTGTGGCTCTAAATTAATCTCTTTCAAAGTCTGAGTTCTATGGAGCCATATGGAGTTTTACAAAGACTTTTTGCCTATGCTAGCGCCCACTTATTTTTCAAAAGGGTAACTCAAATTGAGAATGATCACAGACTATGTGCAAACATAAACTGTGCCATCATTAGTCTGTTTCTTAAAACAGACAAAGACATTTGACCAGGTTTACTGGAAATTTCTGTTAGCAGTTATACACAAATTTGGACTTAGTTAACCCTCGATTAGCTGGATGTGCCGATGTAGATATCATAGAAAATTTAGATATTAAAGGAATTCAAACTGAAAATAAAGAACATGAGAAAAGCCTAGTTGCTTATGATGTATTAACTTTCCTTGGAAACCCACAAACCTCTCTTCTGAAGATGATCACTCTTATAGTGAAGTTCTCATCTATATCAGACTACTCCATCAACTGTAGTAAATCAACAGTTTCACTTCTGAATTGTGTCTGACCGTGTGTGTAATTAGGTAAAAGATGGAGGAAAGTGTGAGAATCCTAGACCTTAATGTGAATAAAAGATGTTATATTGAGTATATTGTGATTGACAAACACAGAGTCATGACTCTTAACTCATAACACTCTTGCTGTTTTTTGAGGGGGTGTTTTTTGCAAAAGACAGAAGAGCGCTGATTAAGAAAAACAGACAGAAAACAGTCAAACTGAGCTTAAGCTGAAACAGCAGAGTGACTTCCCAGAGAGGAACAGGACTTGATCATGATTCTAAATGATACCTACACACATCTCTGCTGTACAGCTCATTACCCCTGAGTGGTTTAACATTTTATTTTCAAATACTGTAACCATGGAGCTAAGATTAATCCAGGTTATACATTTTGATACTGTGACAAGTCTTTTTCAGTTCAGCAGAGGGTTGAATGGATGGATATAATTTTTAAAGTGAAATGTTTTTGTTTGTTTTCTTGAGCAGGTTGGATTGACATGTCAAAGCCATCATGGTTATTTTGATTGGCTTAGTCACTAGGCTAAAAGCAAACTCTTATGCAAGCTGGTTCAGGATGTGCCAGTTTTTGATTAAACCCCACCACCCAAAAAACTGCAGGTTGTTTGAGGTGTTCAAATATTAACTTTCTTTGGTCCAATTATTAAACAAAGGGCTGAGATTATGTCCCAGGTACCTTTAAATGTTGAGACATGTTAGTAGTTTCAAGAAGTTTTTACAAACATGTCATAGGGCCAACTTGTTTCTGAAACACAAACAGAAAAGTGGTAAAGTTTCATGGAATTAGTGAGCTCAAGGTGTGTGTGTGTGTGTGTGTGTGTAAACAGACGGTGAGCTCTGGTTGAGTGAAAGAAAATGTGTTTCCATCACTCAAAACAACAGCTGTGTTCCTGTAATCAACATTAAGACCTTTACTGGGAAACACCAAGTGGGGTACCTGGACCTGGGGGTATAGAGTATGTTTGGGGAGTGTGAGTGTGTGTACAGTGTTCATTTCTGTTTGTTTGCACATTGGGCAAGTGTGAGTATTCGTATATGTGTGCATGAAGGTGGAAATGCAAGCTTGTGTCTGTGTGTGCCTGTTTGTCTATGTCTATATGTCAGGTCGGGTCTTAGACTCCACCTCCAAGGTGACCAAGGTGACTGGCTCAGTCTGATGAGTGATGTGTTTGTTTGGTTAAAAACTCCAAAAACTGCAGGTTGTTTGAATGTTCAAATATTAACTTTCTTTGTTCCAGATTTTAAACAGACCCTAGCAGAGATTATTTACCAGATATCTTTGAATGTTGAAACAGGTTATTCATTTCAAAAAGCTTTTACAAATATGCGCAATTTGTGTTTCTGAAAACAGAAAAGTGGTCAAATTTGATGAAATTGGAGAGCTAGTGCACATGGTTAGTGGAAATAGTTTGATATGGATGAAAGCATCAAGAACTAAGTGTTCTTTGTTTCACTCCAACAAAAATAAACTTTAATCCGCTTAATATATAATAAGAGGCAGAACAGGTAGAATGAGTTGCACTCTGCCCATCTCTGCTCTTCACTTCTCTTACAGTACGAACATTTTATATATTAGACTTCCATTATAGGTGACAGTGAGAGCTGTCTCTCCTTCGCCCTGGCTATGCTTTTCTATTTACATTTAATATCCAGAAATGGGTTTCAAAACATTTTGGCATCACCTCGATTCTGTTAGTATGTAAACTAGAGCTACAATGATTCATCGAGTAATTTGATTATTAAAAAAGTCTCAACACTAATTCTTTGTTTCAGTGGTTTGTTTAATGCTCTGCTCTGTAGCCTGCGATATGTTAAAGATGCAAAAGCCAGCGTTTCACCCTCATTTGCGACTAATATCAGACCTGCAATACAAACCTATTTAGGAGCAGTATGAATAAAAAGTCTAACAACATTATTAAGTAAGTAAGTAAAATTTTATTTATATAGCACCCTTTAAGACAAAGATCACAAAGAAATACTATTGTACTATTGTGCTAATTAAATTACATTACTATTTTAAAAATATAAAAATTAGTGCTGTCAGCGTTAATCGCGTTAATACGACGTTAACGCCATATCCGTGTTAATGTGGCAAACCCGCGTTGAGGAGTTAACGCAGATCTATCCGTGTAAGGGGTTACTCGGCGTTAGGGCTTTAATGTGGCTTAGATGCGTTAACGCTGTCATCACGACTAACGCGATTAACAATTGACCCATCTGGAGCGCAGACTGACTCAAAATCCCTTTAATGTCTCTGTCAACGCATTTTGGGCAGTTTGTCAAAAGTTTGTCCATTCTGCGCTCCAGATGGATTGAGCACGTAAAAAATTGTAATCGCGTTAATTGGGTTGGCCACGTTAACGTAGTATTAACGTGATTAACACTGACAGCACAAAAGTTTAAGCTTTTTTCAAATGCCAATAAAATAGTACATGGGCCAGTAAAACTCCGAGCCACTGACCTGAGGGTTGGACACTGAATTCTTATTAATATTAATAAATGTCTACGACATTATAACATCTGTTTTCAGCAGCACAAAACCTTGCCTCCTACTAACGTGAGAAAGCTTTCCGACATGATGGAGTAAAGATTCATATACCTTATTTTATTTGAATTTGACCTTTGACTGTACTTGAGATTATTTATATATTTTTCACTTAAGTAAATGTTTTCTTTAAAAAACTAAATTTCAATACAGCACATACATGCAATCAAAGGGTTTAGTTGTTGTTGTTTTTTTTAAAGCTGTGTAAGCAGTTAAACTTTAAACTTTAAAACACTGTAGTTTATAAGATGGAAACAAATGAGCAGTTCATTCTGAAAGACCTGTTTTTTCTTTTGAATATTTATTATTACTCATTAATAAGACAAAGGTATTGTTATCAGATTACTTGATTAATCAATAGATTACTCGATTACTAAAATAATGTTACATGTTCAAAATAAAGCTAAATTACCATACTTAAGTTGAACTGGTTTTCTGGTTTTGGACTTTGAGATTAAAGGTGATTACGGTGAGGAACTAGCATGGGTAGCTCGGAGACCCAGTCTCTAGATTCTTAATGACAACCATTTATTGCCGTTAAAGTCAGCAATTTGGGATTTTTATCATGCACAGTGCCATTAATATGCCTGTTGCGATGAGCCCAAATTAACTGCAGTGGTGTGAAAAAGTGTTGTATCTGTATCTAGCTGTAGCTGTATCAGTATAAGAAGACTTGTTAAACTTCTGTGAACATAAACACAAGTGATGACTGGCATGTTTTAGATTCCATATATGTCCAATATCACGAACCTAAGCAGTGTCAGGCCTGACTAATATTTGAATGGGAGACTGCCACTTTTTGAAAACTGTTGACATTTTTTTTTTCCCCTTGTTGAATCAGAATTGAGGTTTGGAGCAGTTTCCTCAATCACAGAGCAGGACCAGTGGACCTCTGAATATTAATTTCTCTCTCAGCAATGGCTCTCCTGCGTAGTGTCCTCTCTCCGGTCCTCAGGCTGTCATGTTTCAGCAAACCACAGACACGTTCATGGCTGTTGGGCCATCTTGGGCAGGTACAACACACAGTTAATTTTTGTTTGCAACACATATCAAAATTTCTTTTTGATTGCTGATCTTAAGGTCTTGATTTGTGATAAAACACGATAGATATGGAATACAGAAGGTGGTCTCCAGCAGATGGATGACCTGGTGAAGACATACAAACACTCATGCTTCTGGTTCCTTGGTCCTTTCTATCAGCTGGTCAGACTCTTCCACCCTGACTATGTCAAACCTCTGCTAATGGCGCCTGGTAGGGTAAAACACCAACAGACAGTATTTAAACCACATTTCCAGAGTTTTTTTTCTCTTACATCATCCATCATTTACTTCCTTCAGCCAGCATGATGGTAAAAAAAGGGCTCATTTATCCCCACCTACAGCCTTGGCTGGGTGAGTCAAATATTTTAGTTTTTCTCATCTGTGATTACGTAGTTTACAGGACTTGCATCTTTTCCCATTTTTTTTTATGTTCCATTAAGACTTTGTCTTTTGACTTTTAGAATGACTAACTCTGTTTCTCTTTTGATGTTTTGAAGAGCTACACTACTATTTTTAACTCCTCGTCTAAAATCATGCATGTAAGATTCACACAGTCACACAAACAACTATGCACAAAACTGATTTCATGACAATTTCTGGTTTTAGTGACCTATTTAAACAAGAAAACATATGATCCAGTTTGAATTGCCGCCTGTTGGTAAAAGTGGTGCAACCATGGGGAAAGTCATTGTACCACAAAAGGTTCGGGTTCTAAAATAATTCATCCAAGTTGATTTATGTAGTGTTATTTAACAAAAACAGTATCAAGGAATTTTATGCTTTAAGTCTGTGTAAGTATGCAGTAAGGATACATGGGCCACATACAGCTCAAGTAGACTGGACAAGTAAAACAACATGTTAAATGTTTAAAATTGTAAAAAATAAAAAATAAAAAATAAATAAACAACAATTCTGGTAGTTCAAAATGTAAAGTTTTTGTTTATTTACAGAAAATATCGTTTTGTTTTGTTTTTACTTTTTTGGACTTTGAAAAATGTTTTTTTTCTCTTTTAATAGAACATTGTGTATAAACAGGAACTTTTCTGTAATTTAATTGTTTATCTATTACTTGACATCTTTGGCGTATCAAAGGCAATGGTGAGCTGATCTTTGTCAAAGTAAAACCTGTAAAACAAAAAAATACAGTTAAAAATTAAAAATCTATATGCACTTTTTCAGTTTAGAATAGTGAGGACCGAAAAGCAGAAGCAGGGGGGCAAACAGGATTCTTAACAACAAATGAGCCATTTCTTTGAAACAGAAGAAGAATACAAACCAAAAGGCATAAGGTTACTAAATTGAAACTGACTAGAACTGGGAGAACTAAAATACTAAACACTAGGGACATGGGACCTAAGACTGTGAACATAGGGTAAAAAAAAAAAAAAAAAAAAAAAAAAAAAAAAAAACAAAAAAAAAAAAAAAAAAAAAAAAAAAAAAAAAAAAAAAAAAAAAAAAAAAAAAAAAAAAAAAAAAAAAAAAAAAAAAAAACCAAAAAGGGGAAAAAAAAAAAAAAAAAAAAAAAAAAAAAAAAGCACAACATGACCTCGAACATGACGAGAGAAGAACAGACACTACGACAAAGGACAAAGGGAAACAGACACACTATAAACACCAAAGGGTGACAAGGGAAGTGGAAACACACTGGAGCACGGCTGGGACAAATACACATGGGGAAGCAAAACTGAACACAGGACGAGCAACTGTCAAAATAAAACAGGAAACACCAGAACCATGACAGCTAAGGGTGGTCCAACCAGTTATTAGGATTAGAGGGCAATTATTTTTTCACACAGGCCAAGTAAGTTTAGATTTTTTTTACCCTTAATAATTAAAAAATTCAATTAGAAACTTTATTTTTGTGTTAACTTATGGTATCTTTGTCTAATAGTTGTCATGGCCGGCGGGGCGAGCTGTGTGTAAATTATTAAAGGACCCAAGATACAGGCACTAGTGATGTGAGTGGGCTTTTATTGAGGAGGAAGATAACAAAAAGCAAAGGATGGCGAGAACAGAACTGACTAAACCTAACTGGGAAAACTAAGAATAAAACAAACCTGAAACCTAGAGACACAAACGGAGATGCAAGGAGACCTAGACAGATGCAGGGGAACCACACAGAATGACAGAGGGAGATAACGCAGATGAACCAGCAACAGGCAGGAGAACACACAGGGCTTAAATACTCAGAGCAGTAGTCAAGGGATGGGAGACAGGAGGGGAACACACCTGGGAGACCACAGAGCTGACGAGACAGTGGAAACGTAAACTGAACACACTGACATCAGACACGGACCTTCAAAGTAAAACAGGAAACTCACACACGCAAAGACACAGACTCAGAGACGCGGGTTTTACACAGAGACCTGACTACACTAGAGGGGATACACAGAACCAGAACGTAAGAATAAACAAAGATACATCAAGAAATCAAAGATTAACAATACAGAACAGAAAACACTGGGTCACAGACCCAGGACTGTGACACATACTTCCTCTATTTATCATCACCAGGGAATATTTCGTAAATTGAAGGATTCTTTACCTTAATAGGAAATTTTATTTTTAAATGTTCACTTCCAACACATCATCAAAAAAGAAATGGTATTTGTTAAACAATCAATAAAACATACAGACCCCGAGAGTCATGATGAAGAAGAGAACTTGAACAAATTTTGTGAACAATTTTTTTTTTCTAAAACATGAAACAGCTATAAAAACTTTCATGTACCAATTGATTTGACACAGTACCCACATGGAAAAGTCATTCTTATCACTCTTAATGCATTTCTCCAAAAAGTTAGGGCATTTTTGTCATGGTCTGGGGTGTGCGGCTGGAGTTTTCCATCAGGCTCCTGAGTCTACCTGGGATCCTCCCCTGGGCCACCTCCTCCTCCAGTTCCTCACACCTGGAGCTGATTGCAGGCAATCAAGCCAGAGTGATTTAAGCCTCACGCTGACGTTCATTCACCACCAGTTTTTCATCAACCCATTTCCTGGACTCACCTTTTCTCAAACCTCTGGCTTACGCACCTCTCTCGTAATCAGGATACCAAACCACCATTTTGCAAATCACTCTGTGCCTCACCTGCCTGCCCTCCTGCCACCACACTCCATCAGGAACCTCAGGATCTCAGGTCAGCCTTTCCACACCGCTCAGTTCACCCAGGATTCACGTCACCCTCCTCTCGTTGCTCTATCTCTCCTCCCGCAAGTAAGAATAGCTACATAATATACTCACCAATTTCGGAGCTAACTCTTGTCCTCTCTCCTCAGTGTGACTGCTAACTGCCCTGTTCCAGGCTGCATCTCAGGCCCCATTTCCCCTCTCTAGTTCCACGTCCCCCTAGCCATGCCACGTCAAGTTCTACGTTTCAGTTCTTTTTGTTCTTGCCACATTTTCTGTCTGTGATGAGCCAGGCGACGAAGGCTGTCCCAATTCGATGGCTTAGTTTTAATATTACTATTTCTGGGTCACAAAATAAATAAAATATATTTACATATACATACATACATACATACATACATATATATTTTATTTTTTTTATTAGTCCTTTATTTATCCAGGTAAAAAAAATCTCATTGAGATTAAAAATCTCATTTTCAAGAGAGACCTGGCATCATGGCAACAAAAGTCAAAATACACATACCACATAAGTATATAACATTTAAAACAAATACAATATCCTGTACAAACATGTGAAAAAAATATACAATAACAGATCAAATTAAGAGTACATTAAAAACAATCACACTGAGTAAAAGAGTTATTCTCTCGTTCCTTTAAGACAGACTTAAACTCTCCCAAGGTAACCAATTCTGATAATTTCAGTTCCTTCTGCAGATTATTCCAGGAAGTAGGGGCAGCGTATTTAAAAGCCTTTTTCCCCAATTCTGTTCTGATTTTTGGGACAATCAGTTGTATGATATTGTGAGAACGAAGGCTGTATTGGTTATGGTTTTTACACATATAAACACATAAATAAGATGGAACCAGCCCAAGGAGAGATTTATAGATAAAGATCAACCAATGGGAGAGTCTGCGAATATGCAAAGATGGACATTTAGCAGCAGCATACAAAGAACAATGATGTACACAATTTCCATA
>VUQG01042198.1:0-14172 GCA_015106755.1 Etia nguti
CATCCGCGAAAAGCAGAGATGAGATTCTGAGACCACCCAAGTGAAAGCCTTCTGCCACTTGGCTATGCCTAGAAATTCTGTCCATAAAAATTACGAACAGAATCGGTGACAGAGGGCAGCCCTAGCGGAGCCCATCACCCACCAGGAACGAGTCCGACTTATTGCCAGCTATGCAGACCAAGTTCTTGCAATGGCTGTATAAGGACTGAATGGCCCATAGCAAAGGGCCTGACACCCCATACTCCCTAGCACCCCCCACAGGACACCCCGAGGGACACGGTTGAATACCTTCTCCAAGTCCACAAAACACAAGTAGACTGGTTGGGCAAACTCCCATGCACCCTCAAGTATCCTTGAGAAGATAAAGAGCTGATCCAGTGTTCCACGACCAGGACGAAAACCGCATTGTTCCTCCTGTATCCGAGGTTCGACTAACGGATGGACTCTCCTTTCCAGCACCCTGGCATAGACCTTTCCAGGGAGGCTGAGGAGTGGGATTCCCCTACAGTTGGAACACACCCTCCGGTCCCCTTTCTTAAAGATGGGAATCACCACCCTGGTTTGCCAATCCAGGGGTACTGCCCCCGATCTCCACGCAACATTGTAGAGGCGTGTCAACCAAGACAGCCCTACAACATCCAGAGCCTTCAGGAACTCGGGGCAGACCTAATTCACCCCAGGGGCTCTGCCACCCTGGAGTTGTTTAACTGCCTCAGTGACCTCGCCCCCGGAGATTGGCGGGTCATCCCCTTCGCCCCAGACTCTGCTTCCTCCACGGAAGATGTGCCAGTGGGATTAAGGTGGTCCTCGAAGTATTCCTTCCACCGCCTGACAATTTCCTCAGTCGAAGTCAGCAGCACTCCACCCGCACTATACACAGTGCAGGTAGAACACCGCTTTCCCCTCGTGAGTCGCTTGACGGTTTGCCAGAATCTCTTCAAGGCAGTCCGAAAGTCTTTTTCCATGGCCTCTCCGAACTCCTCCCCCACCCGAGTTTTTGCTTTAGCCACTGCCCGCGCCGTATCCGCTTGGCCTGTCGTTTCCCATCAGCTGCCTCCGAAGTCCCACAGGCTAACCAAGCCCGATAGGATTCTTTCTTCATCTTGGTGGCTCCCCTCACCTCTGGTGTCCACCATTTGGTTTGGGGGTTACCACCAGGACAGGCACCAACCACCTTGCGGCCGCAGTTCAGTGCAGCGAATTCGGCAATGGAGATGCTGAACATGGTCCATTCGGACTCAATGCCCCCTGTCTCCCTCGGAATGCTGTTGAAGCTCTGTTGGGGGTTACCACCACAACAGGCCTCTGCTAGGCTTTCCCAGCACACCCTCACTATACGTTGAGACGCGCCAGGTCAGTTCAGCATCCTCCCCCACCACCTGATCCAACTCACCACTAGGTGGTGATCAGTTGACAGCTCAGCCCCTCTCTTTACCCGAGTGTCCACAACATATGGCCTTGTCTGGTCTGGTGATACAATTACAAAATTGATCATCGACCTGCGGCCTAGAGCATCCTGGTGCCACGTGCACTTATGGACACTCTTATGTTCGAACATGGTGTTCGTTGTGGCCAAACTGTGGTTTGCACAGAAGTCCAATAACAAAACACACCTCGGGTTCAGATCAGGGAGGCAGTTCCTCCCAATCACGCCCCTCCAGGTCTCGCTGTCATTGCCCATGTGAGCACTGAAGTCTCACAGTAGGACAACAGAGTCCCCAGGCGGAGCACCCTCCAGTACCTCACCCAGGGACTCCAAGAAGGCTGGGTACTCTGAACTGCCAATCGGCGCATAAGCGCAGAGGACGATCAGGACCCGTTCCCTGACCCGGAGGCGCAGGGAACAAACCCTCTCGTCCACTGGGAGAAACCCCAACATACAGGCAGCAAGCCGAGGGGATATCAAGTTACCCACCCAAGCCCGCAGCCTCTCACCAGGGGCAACTCCAGACTGAGGCAGAGTTCAGCCCCTCTCCAGGAGACTGGTTCCAGAGCCCAAGCCGAGCGTTGAGGTGAGCCCGACTATATAGAGCCAGGCCCCATGGACTAAGGACGGCCACCAGACGCTCGCCCTCGGGCACCCTCCCCGGGCCTGGCTCCAGGGCGGGGCCCGGTAACCCTATCCCGAGCAGGGTGATCTGTTCCCTTTTAAATTAAAAGGTGTGATCTTATATTCATTTGATCTCATAAAATTATGGTTAAATTTATTAGAGAGATTTTTTAAACATTTATTTTATTTTATTTTATTATTAATTTTTTTATAGCAACAGTAAATATTAAAACTAATAACTTCTCTTCTTTTGCCAACAGGGATCATTTCCCCTATAACTATATATGTGGACATAGTAATATATATTTTTTTCTACAATAGCAATTGGGATTTAAAAATAGCAAATTCTTATCTTGGAATTGACTCTTCGTCATCATGAGGCAGCTAAAGATCCCTGAAGTACGGTTGGTTTTTGCTTGGGTTTTTCCTCACACAGCCACATGACTAATTAACAGAATATGCCAATCCACCTAAACCAGCTGGCTAACAAGTGTATTGACAACTCTCCAACAGCCAAGAAATAAACAGGGCATTAACACAGCACAGTGTGAAAGCATGCTATTCAGTCAGGTAATCTAAAGTATGCAAATCAGTCACAAATCAGACAGTCAATAAAATACAGACAAGTGAAGCACTGCCTGGCAGTTTCATGCCCTGTAAAGATTGCACTAGTCACAGAGGGCATAGTGTTAACTAAGCTAAAGGCACATATGCCCTCTAAACGGATATTATACAATTCCCTACAGTTCCAGAAAACTGGACAACTTATCCTAAATCAACCTTTCACTATAGTAAGACTGACACACTTGTCCCACACAAGTAGAATGAAGACTAGGTGAAATGAAAAAATGAGCAATAAATAAATACAAACATACATACATGAATACATAATAATATTAAATACATAAATAAAGACTGAAAAAGCAAAGGGAAAGTAAAGATAATATGTGGTTATGTGTGTAGGTAATAACAAAGATGAAAAATAGTTTTATACATTTCACAGGCTTCAACATTAAGCATACTAGATGTATGCACATATGTGAAGAGTCATCTTTATCATCTAAATTATCCACTTTAAATATCTATTAGATACATTTCCTCCTTTTCACAGATATTCGACTACATTTTCCATTGAGGAATATTCAAATTGCAATCCAACAAAACTGTGATTAGAGTTTCCTTGTTTGAGCGTCTGGGCTCATCCCCAAGAAGCCCTGAGACATCCTGAAGAAGCTCATCATAAAACCAGTTCCTCATTTTGAAAGGAGGCTTGTGAGGTGGTTTCAGGCACCTGATTAAAATACCTCCCACACACTTCCACGTGGATGTATTTTGGGCATGACCAACTGGGAGGAAAACCGGGAGCAGACCCAGAACATTCTGAAGTGATTACATATCCTATTTGACCTGGGAATGACATGAGATTCTCCAGAAGGAGCTGGAAGCAAACTGAATAATCAGCAAGACAAATGGGACCTAGATCCATTTCTTAGGAAAAGAATTAACATCACAACATGAGCGAAAGAAAAAAAAATGCAGAAGTGCCTCAAACCTACATTCTTTTTAAAAGCTACTAGGGATGATAGTTGTGGTTGCAAAAATACTTCTGATCCTATAGAAGTCTACAGGAAAATGGCCCTCTGCCTGGACTTCCTTGCTGTTGAGTTTATCAACTCAGTCTCGCATTTCGGGTCATGGTGTATAAAACGACAGAAAGACTTACTTAGAATGGACTTCCTATGTCAATTCTGCCTCTCGTCATCACATTTGGTTTCAAAACACCAAAACAGCGACAAAGAAAATGCAGGTTTCGAAGCTTCAACATAGGACTTCACAGAACAAAGGGTGATGTCACTATGTCCATCTTTAAAACTGTCTGTGGTGGTTAATAACAAAAAATACAGATATTTTTGAACTGTAAATATTTGAGGTAAATAATGAAGTTAAATAATATTTCTTATTGACCAGTTACCTAGCATGATCTGCAGGATACTGCAATTAAATATCCACATGGTGCCATTTGTTGAATTACTAGGTGTAAAATTATTATTTCTAATCCAAATTACAGCATAAATTAGGTTTACGGCACATCTTTGCATGAAGGAAAAAAGAGGGAATTAAATTTTCCTTTCTTTTCTTTGTGAATCTCAAGTCTACTTGACAAAATTACACACTCAACCAGGATGAACACTTTTTTGTCAATATACATAGATGTAAAGATTTGTGTGTGTGTGTGTGTGTGTGTGTGTGTGTGTGTGCGTGTGTGTGTGTTTACAGATGGGCAATGTTCTTGTCATGCAGGAGGAGATTTACAAACTGAGACAACATCTAAATGGATGACAACAAAGACAGCTATGAAGAACAAACCAGACCATCTGTTTCCCACCTTACAAACAACTTGTGATGTTGTATTGATGATTATGATAAAACCTGAGTTGAAATGAGAGATTAATAAATATATAAGTTGTGCTGAAACTGTTTGTTCTTTGACAAGCAGCCATTCTGACAGTTGCCAGTGCTTTACAACAGTTACGCTTCTGTCTCTCACAGATAATTACTATATATCTCTTTATGCATATGAACTGGGACACACAGTATCTTTTTTTTCATCTGACAAGTGTGAAAATATTTGGAACCAGAGAAGAAATAGAAAATTCAAAAGTTTCACTGATGGGATAACGACATAGATGAATTCTGGCTTGACTGACTTGCAGATATTAGCATAAACATTATATATTCTATTCATTTCTACATCTTTTCGGTAACAGGAGGGAAATAAACAAATGTTTACATTTTCTTTTGCTACCTTGTTAGATATTTTTTTAACCTTTACCTTAAAGTTCATCCAATTTTATGATAACAGTAAAGATCATTTAAAGATAGCAATACAAAATGGAACAATGTCATGAACCTTTTCTATGTCAAACTAAATTGTATTTTCTTTAATAATGGCTGGAATTGAATGATGATAAATGAATGGCTGACGAAAAAAGAGTTTTATGCATTCAAGAAGGATGAAACCCAGTCAATCTTGAACCGAAGGTTGACTAAAACATCTTTTATTTCTGACTGACTGAATATAAACTGAATGTTTACAGTAAAGCTCATGGTAAACAGTTCCTATGTTCAGGTCTAACTCTCCAGTAACCCCTGTTTTTGAAAAAAAAACCCACTGATATAATATGGGAAAGGGACAATGAGATTATGCAGGGAGAGAAGTTAAAAACAATAAAAATGTCCATGCTATGAGAAGCAAGAGGAGGACAGGAGGAAAAAACAAAAGAAAAAATCAAGACGACACAATAAAATGACTGCCCAACACAGCATTGTCTTTGTTTTACTCCCCAATGGTTACTATTAACTTAAACTGTGGCTTTGAGTCCTTTCTCTGTATTTCATCTAAAGAGGCTAGTCCTGATAGTTACACTCAAAACAGCCATGAATACAAAAGTATCAGATAGAGAATGCATGAATGAAAAAGCCCGCAAAGCTCAGTTAGACAGATAGGGCAGGGTGAGTGACGGTGATAGGCAGATTCTCCAGCTTACCTCGGCAATCCAGCTGCTTGCTCACTCCCTTCCCTTTTGCAGCATTATTCTCTCGCTTATTCTAATGTGCTCTTCCTTTTTTCTGTCTCTCTTCTCTCAGAACCGTGCGTCTATAGACTATGCTTGTTTATCTTTTCCTAATTCCACTCGTCACTCAATCTCTCTCACCAGACAGATCATTAGGATTAGCTCTCTGACACTGCCTATCCCATCAGATGTTGATCGGCCACAATGGCAGTGTGGGAACCAGAAAATGAGCTCCTGACAGATAATAGCCTGCTCTACACCTTACATCAGATGAAAGAGATTGAGTGAGGGAAAGACAGTTAGTGAGAAAGTCAGACGACTGCCAGAAGTCTCTTTGGTCTTCGTCTTTAGACTTTAAGGACATTGCTGTTCTTAGAAAATAATCATTTACTCATTGAGGTGTCAGCGGTCTTTCACAGTGGCATTCAAAGTTTTCCACCAGCAGAGATCTGCTGAAACAAAAACTGTTTTCTTGATTTAATATTATAACTACGAGGTGTACATTTTTCTTTTCTTAAATTTAAAATGAATTCAGTTCTTTCTGCATTGTATATTGTCGTAGAAGCTCTAGCTTTGCTGTCAGAGTTCAAAATGTGTTATTGGTGTAACTACAGCACATGCAATCAGAATCACATTGTTCAAAAATGGCCAGCCTTTCACAAAGCCTTGGGTGAAGCACTGAATAATGTTCGCCATAAAAAGACTAGAACTGCAAAGAATTGAAATGCAGATGTCTTCTGGCCTACACAAAGTCTAAAAACTACAATTTTTACAGTTATCTCTAATTTATACTTGCCTTTTTACTGCAACACTTTTACAGACCAAGAACAAAGCCAAACTGCTGTAGCAAACTGACTACCTGTGTAGGTGTGAAGGCAGGCAACAAAACAGCTTTTACATCAATTAAGTTAGTAACATAAAGTACTTTATGGAACAAGTTGAAAACAGTAAGCAAAAATAACACAACGCTATCTTAACACAAACGATAACACAGAGTTTAGCCGTTAATAGTCTGCTGAGCAAAAATCTAACTGGTCTTTGTTTAACAAGTACATAATTAAATGGCTCTGCGGGTCTGAATGGGACTTAGGTAATGTTCAGGTAATGAATCAATGAACATTAGAGATGTTCTGCAGAGATTTGTGGAAATCTTTATGCACAGGATTCATGGCTAAAACAAGATCGCTAATGACATACAGAGAGCCCAACGTGTGGGAGACATTGCACCTCCCAGCTGTGTCGTGTCTGCTGACTAATGTAGCGTCCCCCACATAAACAGAACCAGGCGATGGCTTGTTATAGCTCTAAAGAGGAAGGTCGTCTGTGGCATGAGCAGATCTAGTGTGTGTGCAAACATTTCTATATTGTGTACACACACTTGGAAAAATGTGAATTGGGTGTTTCTTCAGTTTTGTTTAGTTTTTTGCACAAAAAGAGGATTGTATGTATGAAAGTATATATTAACTAATATGCTTTAACTCTCCTGTTGTGTTGTGGACTAAACTGACCTGTTTTGAAATTTACAAATTTAAAAAAAAAATTGTTAAAAGTACTTTTTAAACATGATTTGTTTTTGCTTGGCTTAAAAAGTGTAATCAGCATATGAAATGAAAAAGTTCACATATTTGTAACCCCCCCGCCCCAAGATTTTTATATTACATATATGCTGTTCAGGTCAGTTTGACCTTTGCAGTGAAATCGGGGATTAAAGAGATCAAACCTTTTTTTTTTCAACTGTGAGACATATTTCACCCAAATCTCACACACACACACAATTTTTTTTACATGGCAGTAGCTCAGGTGGTAGAGCAGGTCACCTACTAATGGAAGTTGGTGGTTTGATCCCCGTCTGCTCCAAGCGGCATGACCAAGATACTAACCCCCCCAAGTTGCTCTCCAATGCATCCATCAGAGTATGTATGTGTGTGAATGTTAGACACAAAGCACTTATATAGAAAAGGCATAGAAAAAAGTGCTTGGGTGAATGAGGCAAGTTGTGTAAAGCGCTTTGAGTGCTCAGATAGAGTCGAAAAGCGCTATAAAAGAACCAGTCCATTTACACACATATACACATTATTATTGACCTACTGACCTTATGTGTAAAGAACAAAACGCAGGTGTTGTTATGACTTTGGACAGGAACCTTTTCTGTTCCTGTGGGCAAACTCCACCCACATTAAGTGAACACTCAGCAGCAAAGGAACAAAGCATATAAAGATTATCTGCAAGGCAGTCCTACATTACTCTCTGCAGCTACATATGATATATTCCTCTGTCACAGTTTTACAAAATAAGCAGCAGAAGTAAACAGTTGACAGCCCTGGAATCTCTGGAACTCAACTTTGATTATAGAGGAGGAGATTTGTCTGAGGAGAATGTGTCTGAAGTTGAAGGCTATCTTGAAGTCAATTCAGAATCTGATGATTTTGATTATGAACCAAATGAGGAAACTGCTATTCATATCGCTCTATGCAAGACTATCACATCAAAAATGGTAAAATATAGTTGTCTTCGTCCTCAAATATACATCAGGCAAAATATCTGCATGAAAGACAGTGCCAAGGCCCACTAGAATGGCAGAGACTTGGCAGAGATAGACATCAAGTTAGCTTTTGAGCTGGTCGTGTCCAACTCCATACAGAAAATCATTGTTGAAATGACTAATCTAAAAGGACAGTGTATTTTGCGGGGAGAATTGGAAGGATGGCTATTTGGGGGTCCTCATCCTGGCTGGGGTTTATAAGTCAAAGAATGAATCAACAGCCAGTCTGTGGGATGCAGAGGCAGGCTATATTTGTGCCACAATGTAATTTCTCCAGAGTTATCTGCTTTAATAATTGAAAGACAAGTGCTGTCAGATTGGAGAGAGACAGGCTGGGAGCTATTCTTACTTCATAAAAAAAATCTAAATCTAAAATAAAATTAAAAAAAAATCAGTGTCACGAACAATTATGGTGTTTTACATGTAGGACTTTAATCTAAAAATATTTTAATATAAATGTTTTATTAAAAACAAGTTATATATCCTCACTGCACCATGATTTGTGAGAGGTACAAAACACCACTGTACTAAATACTAATTGAAATGGTTAGTAATGGAGTTAATAATGAGATAAAATCAATGTTTACTTGGTTAATTGACTGAAATCATTATTTATTGCCTTAGAACAAAGTCTAAATGTCTAAATGTAGACACCGGTTCAGTCTAAGTCCTGTTCTCATTCAAAAAAAAATTTTAAAGACGAGGTCCATTCCTCAACTTATTCCTAAGTCCACAGAGGCAACTACTTTGCAGTGCTAGGCAGAAAAAAAAGATTGGATGCAAGAGGTAATATGATAATGGGAAAAAAGTTCTTTCTGTTTGCAGGAACCCATATGGAAACACTAACAGTGCATTCAGCTACGTTTAAGCTGCAAAGGCTGGAGAGTCTAAATGCCGAAGCCGAAGTCTAAGATTCAATATTTAATTTCACACTACCTTTCACTGCTATATTTGCAGATCACATAAAGGTCAATATAAACTTTAAGTGAAAGCTTGAAATGTCAGTTGACAGTTTTCTTTCTTTAGTCTTTGATGAAGATATTTTCTGTCTGCTGTCAAAAATGTGAGAAAAAAAATGTATTTCATTGATAAATACTTCCCACTGCAAGCCAGAAATGAACAGAGCTATTTTTCTTTCAAATCACTCAATTTAAACTTGTCCATGACCATAAAAAAATAACACTAAAAATAGTTCATGTTTATATTTTATATATAAATATGTAACTAAGAGCTACATATGGAAGTGGTCCAACAAAAGGAATCTACTCTCAGAGATTTAATATAAAATATAGTGAGAGACATGAAAGTCCTGTGAGACACCAGCCCATTGACATTCACAAGGGGTTAACCCAAACCCATATCCCATAACTTAACAAAGTAGTATTTGACAAACCTGTGACTTCTGCCACCAGCACCATTTCAATTACCTTATCACGTTCCCTCAAGGCCCAATCATCTGTACACTTAGACATCACTGAATCACCTGTACAAGTTCAGTGACTCAAGGTCAAAGCCAATTCTAAAACACTCTTTAACTCTTTGAGAGTCATTACTGCTGAGAACCTTAGCTCTACACCAAATGTTAATTTTAGGGAAAAGCAAAACTAACTTTGCTGGAGAAAAAAACACATTAAAAACATTGTGGCACATGGAGGATGATTAAAGACGAATTGCACATAGATTTGGAATGTGTAGGGTTGGGGTTAGAGTCAGGGTTAGTGATGGTGTCATCAGAGAAGATAACTTAGAGCTCGGTGGGTTAAACTATTTGTTACTTCCTGCTTTTGTTATTTCTCTTCCACTCCTACACCTAAACGATTTTAACTTCAATTTAACTTTTATAAATAAAGTATGACACAAAATGTCTAGGTAAAGTGGATCAAGTCCCACTTGTCTCTAGTCTCATCAGGGTAGTTAAACAAGGTTACGAGTTCTTAGCCGAACTCATATCTCCACACTCACTCACATCTCACAGCATCTCACGTGTACTGTAGCAGTTAGTATGGTATTGACTAACAGCCTATAGATTTGGTTTAACATGGATTCATGACTTTAAATTATGCTACATAATTAACTGTGCTATCTTGATGTTGCTAGATGGCAAAAAAAAGATATACAGACCAATGGAAGAAGAAAAAACGAAACACAAGCACTGAATGAAGTAAATCTATTAATATTATTTTTACATGCCCATGCACCAGTATTGTTTGCTCTACAACTCTAGTCTGGTTGCTTGGCAACCAAATGAATAATAATTAAATTACCAAAGAAATTATTATTGTGAAATTAAAATGATAAGAGTATTGTGTTTATACCTTCTGTTGGTACAGTTACAGCTGAGAATGTTTAAAGAAAACAAATTTATTGTTGATAATTTGAAACCATTCAAAATGCAATAAAAACACGTAACTTACAAGAAAACAAAATGGCAACTGTCCCATCCTCAATGCGGTATGCAGTACTTTTTATTTGAATTAAATATTTTTATATAGATGTAAAAAATCTTGGTATTCTAGGCAATTTATAAACTACATAGAATACCATGAAGTCAAATATTGAACAGGTTGTCCAGGAGGAGTTTATGAACAAACATACAGATCATTCCAATCATCAGTGAGATGATGATGATGATGATGATGATGATGATTATTACTATTATTACTATGATTGAAATTTAAACTTCATACCCTAATGATAAAATAAATTTAAAAAATAAGTGTATTAAACTCTTAAAACCAAGACTTAAGTGCAATGTCATGAATAAAATAAAGCGTAACTCAGCAGTCAAGTGTAAAATAGCAAAATTAGAGGAAAATTAGAGGAAAAGTTACAACCCATCAATTACAAATAGGTCTTTATAAGTTATTTCAAAGAAAATACTGATTTAACAAGCCAGAGTGTCTTAGCTAGCTTCTTCCACAACCCTGGGAGACATTACAGCGAATACTTGGTACTGGGACAACACTTCCTACATACATTCAGGGCCCAGGTCAAATCAAAATAAATCACATCTAAAATAAACAAACAAACGGGTATCCTGTGTAACGTAATTAAAATCAGAGTTGTTCATTTTTCTTGGTCCCTGAAAGAACTTGCACATTTTTTAATGATGAATCTACCTGTACAGTACCTGTCAAAACTGTTAAAATACTATCACTGAGATGAAATAAAAATATGAATAGTTTGAGTGCAGCCTAATTCAGCATTGCACATAACCTTGCAAATACTTTAGATGAAAGTAGCAGGACGGAAGGACTTTGTTTATATTTCCTAAAAGCGAGAATAGTAACAAATACCTCAACCAGGCTCCTGCTTTCATCATTATTACATAAAGGACCAAGGGAGAAATAGATCATATGATGCAGTTTATCAGAATCTCCACAAACTTTTCTAGCATATTCCCATCCAATAGCAGAACACAGTTCACACAGTCCCAATAACCACAAAAACTTTCCATGTTTGGTTTTAGTGAAACACCAAAAATAACATAAGCAGACCTTTGCAAGTTTTCAGACACAATTTACATTCACATAACTTAATATCATATGTAGCCTCCCTATCTGTCCATGCACCCCATTGGTAGAGGTTAAAATGAGGAAAGTGACTTGTAAGGGTTTGTTTTCTACAATGACAGGTTAGATCACTTTTTTATGTGCGAAACATTACAATCTATTGCAAATCTGTTACCTTCTGATTTGAGTATTTATTCAACATGAATTTTCTGTCTTAAAAGCTGAAAAATGAACTCCAGCTTGCAGTCATCTTCAGAAATATATTCCTGGGCTAAATTTCTTTTCCTCTCACTCACCATCTTCCCCTATTCCCATCCAAATGCCCTTCATCTCTTTCTTATCTCACAATGCCATGTTTAAACATTAAATGTGTGTCTGTGTGGCATGTTAAAAAGCTAAGTCCTTGTCTGTGTGCATGTGTGTGTGGGCTGGTGAGTCACTGTGTGTGTGGGTGTGTCTGTGGGGTGGTGGAGGTTTTTGGGTTGAGTTTTCAATTATGGATGGTAAGGTTTCTCTAAGGTTTCGGTAAGGTTTCGGTAAGGCGTTAATGTTTTTATGAGAAGTTTCCTTGTTAAGGCCAGGGGAGTGGTTTTGCCTTGCTATTTCATTTAGTGGTGGCTGTCTACCACCACAGATACACACCAAATGCTCATGTGCTTACATGTGAACACACATCCAAGCACTCTTCCCAAACTGCTGATGCTCTCAAAGAAGCTGGCTCTTGGGTACAAACAGTGACAGTAGCTTTGCTCAAGAGGAACTTGACATGCTGCTACTGGTGTTTGTGTGTCTTTGGAAGTCTGCGGTGTGTGAGTCTGTGTTTAGCTCACTGATGTCAACTTTCATCTAGTGGAAAGATTTTTTTTCTACTCCTTGACGCACAATCTCAACAAACTTATATCCTATTGTATAGGTATTTGGTATTTTTGGCTTACTTGAAAATGCCCCTGCTTCTTTTTTAATCTTTTGTTGGGCACTTAAAAGTTGCTTTTGCAATTTTCAGCTAATTGTTCTATAACATTTAGTCTGAAGAGATAAGTTAATATCATTTATAATTAAATTTAGCTACTCAGAGCCAATACAATTCTGTTTTCATTTGTTCACTGAACCTTGCACAGAAAGTTAACCTTTTCATTATTAACAAATTCAAATGAGAGCAAAGCAAAATTCATCTGCATACAACATTCAAACCACTGAAAGTACTGAATTTCAGCACACAAAATCTTTATCACTTTCTGCTTCTAGCAGCCTTCTACCAAATAAAGGTTATTTACAATACTTATGATTGACAGACAGACAGACAGACAGACGAATGGAGGAATGAACACATGACCGAGACGAAAGAATAAGGCTTACAGTGTCAGCAGGACCACGGGATGACATTACTTTCTCATTACTAAGCAAGTATCTTCATGCCGTCAACTACAAGCAATGCCAGATTGCAGCTCATGAAAAATTAACTCACTTGACTTTCCTATGTATTAATCTGCCAATCAGTTTCAATTACTCCGTAACTGAAGGTGCCAGAACACTGTTCCGGATCGTTCCGGACCACTTTAACCTCTACTGATATTGAAGATGGCCAGAGTTATTAAAGCATGAAAGCTGTGTATGAAAAATGACACTGAGAGGAAGCAAAAGAAAGAGACGGCGAGAATGAGCATGTATTCTCATTCACTTGGGAATACACAGTTGTATCAATGGATGGAGAAAAGAAGTGACATTCATAGCCTGAGGGGTATTCTCTCTCTCTCTCTCTCTCTGTTTCACACACACACACACACACACACACACACACACACACACACACACACACACACAAACATAAACTTTCACGCACACAATGTAAGCACTCTTCCAAAAGTGTGAATGGACTGTCATTACGTCCATTAGAAAGTTCTTTGTGTGTTCTTTGTGCGCCAAACAGTGTTGACACTAGGAAACACACTGGACATATTTTCCTGCCCCGGTTAAACTATTTAGTCTGACAAGGGCAGAGAAAAGTGTTAGCATTTGGTAATAACCAAGTACCCAAGTGCCTTGCATTGCTTGTTTTCCCAGAGAAAATACCGTAAGTATGTCTATTTTTCTTGATATTCTCAATTATGTTGCACAGGAATGCCCCTTGAGATGTATAAATTGCTATAGTGATCTCCAAAAGTTGATTCTGTTCATCTGGACGTAGCGTTTTTGTGGGAGAAACGTTTCGTCACTCATCCAAGTGACTTCTTCAGTCTCAGCTGACTGCAGGTTTCCCCAATCTTATAAACAGTACATTTGCATAACGACTGAAACCAGCCCACTGAAGGAACAATGGGCTGGGAGGGCAGTTCCTTAATCTTAATTATGCAAATTCTCATGACCATTGATCAACAACCACTGACCAAAACCCACTGATCAAAGCCCACTGATCAATGGCCATGAGTACCATTCACAGAGAGTTGGGGAATGGCTGCAATCACAGCATTGTAAGATGGCGAAAGATGTACCCTT
>VUQG01042233.1:0-11699 GCA_015106755.1 Etia nguti
ACTTCCAACGCTTCCGTGACTGGGATGCAAGTGAAGAGAGATGTAACGTTGTACGAGACCATGGTTTCATCTGCCTCCATAATGACATCTCTCACCTTCTCAACAAAATCCAGGGTGTTCTGGATGTGGTGTTCAGAGCTGCCCACCAGCGGGTTGAGGATCGAAGCCAGAAACTTGAAGATGTTATAGGTGACAGAGTTGATCATGCAGACAATCGGTCTTAAAGGTGCACCCTGTTTATGTATTTTCGGTAAACCATACAGACTTGGTGTAGACTCCCCTGGGTATAGCCTGTGGTATGAGGTCCGGTCAATAGCCTTGTCTTGTTCTAACTGCTTCAGACAGTCTATCACCCTCTTCCTGTAGCCACTTCCTGGGTCTCGTTTCAGGGGCTCATAAGTATTTTCATCACTGAGTAGTGACAACATTTTCTCATGATAGTCTTTCTGGTTTAGCAATACTGTGCAAAAAGAGACAGAGCAACTATTGTCTGCATGTCTACTAGCAGGGATACTAAATTTGAACAGCATCCCTTAGAACTATACCAATTCCAACAGCTCACCAACATCTTTACATTTCATACACATACAGCATTACAGACATCCACATATGAAGATGAACTTTGCTAATAAGTCAGAACTAAACAGCCATCTGCATTGGTGCCCAAACAATTGGTCGCATATGTGCACTTTAAATTTCACTGGTAAATGTCAGACACATTCTCACTATGTAGAGACCTGATAATGGTTCAGACCAGTATATATTTTCTCAAATGTTTTTTTTGCCATTTTACTTTTCTGTGTTTGTCTTCAGACCTCCAACAGCAGGATGTCTATGAGGAGGAGGTTCTCACAGATCAGCAGGTCTGTAACCCGGAGAGGAACTCCAGTTCGGCCCAGGAGGACCCAGAGCCTCCACATATTAAAGAGGAACAGGAGGAACTCTGCAGCAGTCAGGAGGGAGAGCAGCTTGGACTGAAGCAGGAGACTGATACTTTCAGGGAGACTCCTACTTACGACCACAGTGAATCAGAACCCAACAGTGAGCAGCTCCTTTCTCGCAGCTTTCCTGAAGCAGAGAGCCAAGATCATGAAGAAAGCCAGCATGTGGACTCAGGATCTACTAGACGAGCAAAACCGAAGAAAAAGAAGAGACATAACAGAAAGCTAAGTCACAGAAAGAGACGACTCAGCAAAACAGTAGATAAAGCTGCTGTTTCAGAGAGTCAGAACAAAACTGACAGAACAAAAAAGTCTCTAAAATGTGACACCTGTGGAAAAACTTTTCGATATAATTGCCACCTGACTGTACATCTGAGAGTTCACACAGGTGAGAAACCATATTCATGTAGGACCTGTGGGAAAGAATTCAGAATTAAGGAATCATTGAAAAATCATATGAGCTGTCACACAGGTGAGAAACCTTATTCTTGTAACATTTGTGGGAAAGGATTCAGATTGAACTCCACATTGAAAAATCATGTTAAATATCACTCAGGAGAGAAACCTCATTCCTGCAGCACCTGTGGGAAACGATTCATTTTGAAGTCTGCACTAAAGCTTCATTTAAGACATCACACAGATGATAAGCCATATATTTGTAGTACCTGTGGGAAACGATTTTTTCAAAAATCAGACTTACGGCGCCATATAAGAGTTCATACAGGTGAGAAACCATATTCTTGCAGCACTTGTGGGAAAAAATTTAGTGATTCATCAGCAGTGAAACATCATCAAATAGTTCATGTGGCTGTGAAGCCATATTATTTACTTGCTGACTCATCACAACCCATAACACACATGAGAGTTCATGCTGGTGAGAATCTGTATTATTGTAATATATGTAGCAGAGGATTCCACTACAGCACATATTTAAAAAGTCACATGAGAATTCACACAGGAGAGGAACCATATATTTGTAAAACATGTGGGAAAAGATTCACTTGGCGAACGCAAATATTAAATCACATGAGAATCCATACGGGCTAAAAAAGTGCCATACTTGTGTTGGTGGTAGAGCTCACACTGAACAGAAGTCAAATCACTGCAACACCTGAGTGGAAAGGTGATCCATATTCAAGTTAAGTAAAGAACTCTCAGTATTTTTTAGTCAGTTTATCACTTTATAATTATAACTGTATCGGAGAAACTCTGATCTTATGTTTAATGAAGGTTAAAGTTCAGTGTACTGTTGTTCATTATTTAGCTTTGTTGTTTCTAAGCTTATGTGGTCTTAGCGCTAGGTTTTAAAAACCCTCTAACTCTTTTGAATTAAATCCTATCATCCCATACTTCCTAAAATTGTATTCATCTAATACTGGCGTGGGATGTGTGGGGATCAAAAGGAAAAAAAGTTATGACAACTCCTGAAGTTGCCATTTTGACCCACATTTAATCTAAAACCACTGTGGGTAGCACACCAGGATGACTAACAACCTGATTGTTTACACTCATTTTGACGTGAATGCTTTTATAACACGAGCCACAGCTAGCTGGATGTGGTTGACGGTTAATATTTAGGGGGCTGTATTTGGATTAAAGATAAAGATCTAGAGCAGAACACCCCAGTCGAACAGTTTTAACAGAGCTGAGGAAGTGAAGCTGCAGACTGAAGCAGGACAGTTTGGACACTGGATAATGAGAGGCCACAGGTTTGCATGATAAACTTGGACCTTTTTGCTTTTACAGTAATTATTTAAAATGTGTCTCTTATGTTTTTTGTAGCCAGCTGTGAGGTCAATTTTAAAATGTAGACAATGAGCTGTTCAATTTGTTTCACAGTCAGTGCTCTGTTTTTACACCATTTTCATTTTAGCGCAGCTAATGCCGCACGATATCCACAAATCCTTTTTATAATTTCATAATTTTCTTCTTCTTTTAATAATTAAATGTGTTAGATGTGTTATCTTATTTGTTATACCCCTTGTTTATTAGTTTATTCTAATGTGTATTTTAATTTTACGACCTGTAATGAAATGCTCTAAGTCAGCGGTGTAAAACTCATTGTGACTGTCCAGTTTTGTTTTGTTTTGTTTTTAACTGCAGTCATAAAAGAAATTCTCTAGTAGAAAATGAAAAACATTTTACACTTTTGCTCGTTTCTTCACTTTTCCCAGACATTTGCATTTCCACTAAAATTGCCTTCTTTGGAACATCTGTCCCCCTTTGCTTCTTTTACATAATGGTATGATCCCAGTCTGTCTTTGCATGTGATTGGGCACATGGTGTGCCCATCAAAATGAAGTCCCACCCCTGCCTGCATGGATTCTCATTGGGGCTGAAGGTTTGGCTCCCACATACTGATGGGCCATTAATAAGTGACACATGAAATTATCTCATGGGTATAATTTTAAAGCGGGTCATATGTGGACTGTGGACCATAGGTTTGACACTGCTGCTCTAAAATAATGATCAAACTAAAACCTAAAAAAAAAATCATTTTAAATACTTGGTTTGTCAAATTTCACTAAACATTAGAAAGACTTCTATTAAAAAAAATAGGTCTTCACAATTACTGCTGTTGTTACAGGAGGGGGGTAAAATGACCCTCTTCCTGAAATCCTGACAGTTCTACTGTTAAAGAACTGTCCATGGTGTTTATTCTTGTCATTGTAAATGTAATTTCATGAAGGTTCAGTGTGCTCCTCCTCTGCTCGCTCATTGTGTACTTCTGTTGTTTATTCGTTTTTCTTCTGTTAGTTTGAATGAAATTGTTAAACTTTCTTTATTTTATTTTCCAAGTTGTTATCTCTAATAAATGAAAGAATTGTAACACAGTGTTTTGCCTTATTTCACGTTTTTCTTCATTTCTGATGTGTTATATAAAAAACACATCAGAAAGGAAGAAAAACGGGATAAACATGCCTCAGCCTGTATTATAGTTCCTGTTTACCTTTTCCCTCGACTTTCATTATTGAGACACAAGATCTTCATGTAGTGTACCTGCAGGTTCACAAACTGTATAAAATTATTTACTGTTACATTTTCAATGTGTTTCTAAGTATTCTTACCTCTTTTGCTCATCAAATCAGCTGTTATTCGTATTGAACCTAACATAGATCTCCCCTCATTAGTAGACTGTCTGAGTGTTTTTAATAATAATTGCCAAGTCAGCATTTGTCATCTCAAAGTGCTTTTTATTGTAATGTAAAACCCAACAGTCACACAATCCCCCATGATCAAGCATTTGGTGACGGTGCGAACAAAATTTTCTTTTCAATAGTAAGAAACCCGACAGAACTGGGCTCATGGTGTGAGGGGAAAGAAAAGTGAGCAGAGACGGGATTTAAAACATGCTGAATATGAATATAATAATCACATGATTATCAGCAAATTTTGATTTTTATCAAAATAAGATAATCCGATTGTGACTTTTTTTTAATGTTGCTTTAGACATTTAAATGTTGCTGAAGATTCAAACTCTGAATTTTCTCTCAGGTACCATAGGAGAGTTTCATCTGTGCAGTTTTGTGTTGCACGGTTTATGAATCTTTTCCTTTCAGCAGTTTCACGGCAGTGTGCGGCTCTCAGAGTTGCCCTTTTATTTTATTCTTTAAAAAATTTAGCAAGTACAGACAGCCGTGACTGGATCACTGTGATACTAAAAGTGAGGTCATAAATGATGCCACATATATAGTTCTGCGGTGATATTTTTAATCATAAAAAAAGTTTCCTACCACCCTGTGACAGACAACATGTCCAGCCTGTCACCATAGACTTTAATTTTAGGTGATTTTCACTTCTAATCACTACATTGAACTTCTGCAGTGAACCATGGCTAACAGACCTGCAGAAGCTGTTAGGCTGACCTTAACCCTACAAATTATTAACAGAAGATTTCAGGTGAGCATTTTAACAAACCATTTGAAGAAAGATTTCTTGTTCAAAACAAAATGGAGGCAGAAATGAACCCACTCACTCGTTTTAGTGACTGTAATAGGTTTGTCACTCAGGTCTGAGCCAGCTGATCCTGACTTTCTGTTTATTTTGTTTGTTTTAACTGGATTCATGTTTATTTGACTTCTTTCTAAGTTTGTTCTGTTGAATCTTCACGTGTCCATGTTACCTGCTGATTCTGCAATTTCACAGTTTAAAACCTCCACAACCCCAAAATTGATTAGCTCTATTTAAAAAGGGGAATTTATACATGTAAACACTTTTTTGTTTATTGTACAGTGACTGAAGCATGAAAAGATTTTTTTTTTTTTTTAATCAATTCGTTCTTCAGAGACTCACAGAATTTCTGCTTGTTTTTCCATCGCCTCTAAAAAAGCCTCCATGACTCTCAGAGTCAGAATGACTTCTGTTTTGATCTCGGTTATATTTAGTCGATAGTCAGCTCAGGAATATAAAGCAGCTCCTCTGATGATGACATGGAGCAGAACCAGAAATCAACTGTAACTGCAGCACAATGAAACGATTCTGTTTTCTGAATCCAGACTCTTCCTTTTTTTTTTTCTTTTTTTGCCTGTCCTGTAGCAATCATAATCATTGTCTGAAGGCCAAGAAAAACATCCAGCAGATTTATTTTCCCCAAGTTGACCATTACGGCTTTTGCTATACTGGTCCACTTGATTGTCATAGTTTATTAGATTTGATATTAAAATCAGAACGGACAGGACTGGTGCAGAGGAAAGGGAAAGAAGAAGAAAAGAGATGTTGGGAAGACAGCAGAAGGAGAGGAAAAGAGAGAGAAAAGACACTGAAAATCTGCTTGACCACCTGCTGAAAAATATCAGGCAAAAAGAAAAACAACACAGTAGGGAAACCACAGCAACAACCAAAATAAGCATAAGTAACAGTAAATAATAAATATTGAATGTTACTGAGCAGCATACAGTACTAATAATGCATGATATGTTTAGAGGCAGCAGTGGAGCAAAATAGAGTGCATCTGTGAGTAGTTGTTTGTACATGTGTGTTTGTGTGTGTGTGTGTGTATGTGCACTTGTGTTCATAAGCTTTTTCCCTGTAAGTGTCTAATAGTAGCTAATAGTAGGTGTGGGGAGCCATAGCCTTGCCCCCCAGGACATGAAGCAGACGTGGAGGAGATCTGGGCCCCAGACATCTAGAGGCCCCGCAGAGCACGTGAACCCAAGGAGGACCACTGCAGGGGCAATTGCACCACCCACCTAGAAAAGAGCTGAGGAAAACCAGGATGGGAGTCACCCGGCAACCACAGTGCAGAAGCCACAGGGGACCACGGCGGTGGAGTCTAAGACCCAACCTGACACATAGGCATAGACAATCAGGCACACACAGACACGAACATGCATTCCCACCCTTATGCAGACATATACAAATACTCGGCACTCCCCCAACATGGAGACAAACAGAAATGAACACTGTACACACACTCCCCATACTCTATCCTACAAGGTCCAGGCACCATCACCCCCAGAGAGGCAATCCGCCCCAAGACCCAGGAGATGTTTCCCTTTACTCTGTGGTGGAGACAAGCACACCACCCGCGGTCCTGCAGCAACAGAGGAGTCCACCTCCTGTTCTAAAGTGATGCTGTTCTAAAGTGCATTTAAAACACGGGAGGGACATAGTGCCAATGACCTTCTGTCAGACAACAGCCGGTGTCAGCACAGCCCCTCCCAAGAACCGTCATTGTCTACATATATTTAATGTAACTCCTTCCAGTGAGGTGGAATTTCCCCAACTGTGTTGGGGCAATAGATGCATGTAGTGATTCAGAAATCACATAATTCATCCATCCTTGTCAGGGTTGTGAGGGGTCTGGAGCCTATCCCAACTACCATAGGGCAAGAGGCAGGGTACACCCTGGACAGGTCTCCAGTCTGTTGCAGGGCAGACAGAGACAGACACACTCACATTCACACCTATGGGCAAGTTAGAATGACCAATTAACCTAACCCTGCTAACTGCATGTCTTTGGACTGTGAGAGGACTGTGCTATTTAACTATGAAATCTGCACGGGAGGCTTTACAAAACATTTTGAAAAAATACAGAAATTAATTTTAGCTGATGCGTAAAAAATCTTTGCCAAAAACACCTGAACTCTAATCAAGTATGGCACCAAGGCCAAGAACTAATACTAAAATGAAGATATTGCCTTAGTTCACAAGTCATGGTCTGAATTAAGCCCGTGTTCTGTGTGGATAGTTATAGTATAGTCATGGCCAATAACTGGTACGCTGTACAAACTCAGAAATAAAAGATGAACTTTTTTTCAGATTTAGTGTACCATACACATGTTGGTCCATGTTACATCATAAAATATTTTATTTGGTGAAAGTAATGAGGTTAGGATTGTGACAAAAGCAATAACTAAACATTTCATTAATTCAGTTTATATAGTTATAATACAACTGTTAATGTACAGTTTGATTGACTATAAACAGGCCAACACAGTTACTGAGCTGCACACCTCTGTTGCTTGTGAAGCTTGCACACAAGAATTTCACTCGCATGTGCTGTACCAGTGTACCTGCACATGTGATGTGACAATAAAAGTGATTTGATTTGATTTGATTTAGTTTTAGGTCCTGCTGTTTGTTAGATTCTGAGTACTAACTCACCAGATATGTCAAACTATGCAACACATCAAGTGTGTTAAGATTTTTGCATTTTTTTTTTCAATGTTTACACTTTTTTTTTTTGTTGCAAATTATAGCTACCATCTTTCCTGTGGACTTCCTAATGCCTACAGTCTCAGATCAACACAGCCCTGCCCTCCAGCACTATCAGCAGCAGGAGCAGCAGCAACCCCTCAACAACAACATTCTACCCATCAGGTAAAACATTGGCTACGTTTGCTTTGCATTGTCCCCACCTGATGACAGTGATATAGTATGATGCGATTCCTTATTAGATTCTTGGTGAATGTGGGTTGTTGTTATTCAGCCTGGTTCTATGTGCCCCTTTGTAACTTTGAGCACCTGGCCCTTTAAACATCTCTGCACAGCCCTGGTAAACACTAGTGATGGACTGCACTGTGCTGAGGCTTCACAGTGCACTGTACAATGGAAGTACTTAGAACAATGTCATTTCCCCTGTCTGGGATCATTTAATCCTGCCTTCTCCCCTCACATTCACAAGCACTCCCACTGTCCCAAGCACTTCAATAAAAAAATTATTTTTGTGAAATCTGCATTCTACACTGTAAGACCAGATAGTAATAGTTTGAATAATGAAATGAGTTACAACTACTTAAAAACCTGTTATAAGTTAATACACCTTTATTTTTTTGAGTAGTTTGAACAAGTCTGTTTTGTCAAGTTATCAGTACTTGAATATATTGATTAGTTTCTGACACTGCCCTCGAATAATTTGAGTCAACACTGATGTCAAGTACGTGCCTACGTACGTATGTGCCTCACCTGTTTCTTCATGAGGTGCTGGGCACCATCTTGGATTCCTCGCTTTGACTGCGAATGCCCGCTCGTTACTCCGAAAGAAACTTGTGGAACGTTAATATCTGAACAGAAATAAAAATCATTTGGGGAGGTTTTTTTTGCTGCATTGCCTTTGACATTGGATAAAGGAGGACGTGCTGTGGGATGTTACAGACTTTTGAACTGGAACAGCTAACGCTCTGCACTTGGCTAGCTGCATTTACCACCATTGCAGCAATTTTTGTCTTCAGGAGCACTTTTGTGGTAAGTGTTATTTTTTCTGAAACGGTATTTCTCCGTTGTAATCTGAGTTTTTATCGTCATAAATGTACAATTGTACCAGGCATTTAAGAATTACATGTATGAGTCATTTTATCCATGTCGGCTAATGTAAAAATAGATTCCAGTGTGGTCTTGGTGGCATTGGTCCCAAAGTGTTTTGCATGAATTATGCTAATAAGCTCACATTTAGTATAACACATTATTAGTCCCAGCAGAGGCACTGATCATACTTTTCTAATCTCTTACTATTTTAAAAGAAGTCTTTAGAAGGGGTTTCTGGAGTGCTAAACAGATTTGCAGATTATAAACTGCCTTGTGGAAAAATTATTGAATCAGTGTGCATACATGGATATTGACTTTGGCTAACCCGTTTGCTAACTAGTCGAACTTGAAACCTATGTTGAGTTCTCTGGAATTGTACATATTAAAACTGGGGCAGCAAAATTGTAGGCACAGGACAATATTTACAAAAGCAGTGATTAATCATTACATAATTAGGCGGTAGAACTTGGTTTGCTTTGTAAATAGTTGTGTATACTAAGTTGAAATGTAGAATCTCCTGGACTGTAAAATTGTTGTGCCGGGTCTATCCATCAATAATATATTTACCAAACAGTTATTTTCCCTTTTGTTTTATTCTGAACCCCAGTGTACATTAGTGAAAGACTTATATATATATTTTTTTTCTGTCAGGGGCTGGGTCTGTGACCCAGCATTTTGAGTTTATTTTGTATTTTTGCTTTCTTATGTTATATTGAAATGAGGTGAAGTTCTTGAGTTGTTATGTTTCTTTTCTGTTTTCAATGTAGTCTGTCTTGTCTTCTGTGTTTTACTGTTAGTTATGTCCATGCCAGGGCAGAAGTAACTTTTCTGGGGTGAAGATGCTGTTCTCTTTGACCAACTAAGACTACAGATTATGGATGAAGTCTAGAAAAGTGAAAAGAATCCTGTCCTGATTACAAAGCTGATGCACACCACTTTGCAACACAAAGAGATCATCAGTGATGACTCACCAGTAGGTCCGATCCTGGGTCGCTGGCCTGGTCTGAAATTGGAGTCCCAGGTAAGAATATATATAGATGTATCTAACAAGATGTATTTTATATTGACTTTTGTTATCTGGCCATTTCTGAACAAATTATGCCATGGTAGTGTAAGGATTTTAATGTATTTTGGAAAGATTTGTAGACTAATTGAAACTTGTAAAGGTAAATTTATCATGTGTGTTCAGATCTGTGCAGAATTCCACAGGATTACAGACCTCTACCTGAAGAACCACAATTATGCTGTGTTAGACCAACATGCTCCCCGGCTCCAGAGCTAATTCAGAAAGAAAGCTGCTCGCACAGGGAAAGTGTCTGATGTTCTGTCTCAGCTCTTCAGAAGCTATGATCTCCAGGTTAGTGGTGTTTTGTCTTGTTTTTTGAGCTTTATTTAATTTGATCAATTTTTCAATTTTAACTACCATTCTTGACTAGGTAAGCCAATAATTAAAAAAAAAAAGTTCTTGTGATGTAGGACCAAGCTTATATCCATGCCCGACGTGCTGGTGTCCTTCATGCCCTCCCTGCCTATTTGTACGAAGACACCTCTACCTTCATCAAAACTTGAGATGTAAGTTTTGGACAAAGTTGTGAACAACATCCTCGTATCAACCTTGTTCAAATTTTACAAAACGTTATGACACTTTGACAGTTTGAGAAGTATCTCCATGCTTTGGGTCTGTCTACAACAGTGTCCATGTCACATAATGGGAAACACTAGATATTTTTAATGTGTGTAGACCCTAATTTTCTGTAATGTTCCTAGCCCACCATACATCATTGTACAATTTCAAAAAAAAAAAAAAAAAATAGAACTCCTGTTGACTTTCTGTAGTTATTGCCACGAAGAGGTATGACTTTGCTTTTATGAGTACTAGTTTTGTCAGTTTTTTTTTTTCTCAAATCTTTGGTGTGTTGTGGCTTTTTTGTTGTTCAAACAATTGATTTCTGAGCTATGAATAATCCAGAAATGTGACTTGTATAGATGAAACTAAGATAAATAGGAATGCACTAACATGTAGTAATTTTGTTTTCTGTAGATGATGCATTCTGATGAACCAGATATTAGTGAAGTGCCACTTGGACTCCTCCTGAGCCAATTCCAGTGATGCAACATTCTTCTGCCCTGAGAAGATTGCAGTTTTGGTCGATGGTAACATAATCATGGATTTCCCCACCCTGGCTGATGCATTTCTAGTAATATTTGGACTGACTTAAGCTACCCAAAATGTTTGGCCAACACTTTTGACTTTATTCAGAAAGTTTTGATGGGTCTGGAGGATGGGAAGTTGAAGCCCAAAGTCCTGAGTCGTAAAAATGATGTTTTGGCAGCAGAATAATTATCTTCCCTGCTGCTGCTTCTATGTCTTTGTCTAGTCTCGTCTAACTGTAACCCTCAAAGAGTTTCTCAGTCTTGTTCTCTAAAACCTAAAGAATTATGGATTTGATCAACTGGTCCTATAATGGAATTGACACCCTCCTGGGCTTGGGAGAGCCCGATTGTCCTGCGGAGACGTTTGCTGCCGGATACTCGATGGTCGGTTGTGTGTCTGGCAACACTCTCGACGGAGGACATTGAATGACATCTACCAATTCAGAACCACGATAACAGAGTTCGGGCTGATTGGAGCTGGTTGGACCTGGCTTATCGAAGAACAAGAAGCAGCTATAGCTGTTCAAAATCCCATAAGGCTGGCCGACATGATAGACGATTGGCAGGGCTGTGAGTACTCAGACTGTGTTTTTTTGAACGCAATATGGATAAGATCTTGGAGAAGCTCATGGCTCTGTAATATGGATAAAATCTTGGAGAAGAACAATGGGAATTGAGATAATTGGTGACCAGTGATGGACATTAGACCAACTGTAAAAATTGGATGCAGTTGTTCGCACTAAACCCAAACATTCACCATCTTCACTCATGCGGCTATCCCACTGGCGCCAGCTGAAGGCCTGCCAAGGTCGAAGCTGACTGGAACAACAAAATTCTCCATGACAAACAGGACTGTTG
>VUQG01042236.1:0-13551 GCA_015106755.1 Etia nguti
AAAAGCAAACACACTTGGTCAGGGCTGAGAGTGGTCCTGTTGCTGAGGTTGGTATCATCCTGTAATCTCTTACGGACTACTTCCAACGCTTCCGTGACTGGGATGCCAGTGAAGAGAGATGTAACGTTGTACGAGATCATGGTTTCATCTGCCTGGCCATTGATCAGTGGTCTTTGATCAGTGGGTTTTGGTCAGTGGTTGTTGATCAATGGTCATGAGAATTTGCATAATTAAGATTAAGGAACTGACCTCCCAGCCCATTGTTCCTTCAGTGGGCTGGTTTCAGTCATTATGCAAATGTACTGTTTATAAGATTGGGGAAACCTGCAGTCAGCTGAGACTGAAGAAGTCACTTGGATGAGTGACGAAACGTTTCTCCCACAAAATGCTACGTCCAGATGAACAGAATCAACTTTTGGAGATTAAACTCTCTTATTTTGTTCCTTGATTGCCAAGTCTTACGAGAATAATAATTTCATAAAAACAAAAAAGACTTTCAAATTACCCATGGTTAGAAGGAGGGCTAGGGTCATCACCAATCACAACTGTGCCCATTCTACCTTTTTCCAATTTACACCGGAAAATAATTTTGCTACATATTAATATAATACATCAAAGCATGCCAGGTGTGATGCTGGGGGCAGGAAGAGGCCATACCACAGAAATCAGGCTGCTACGTTTTGATTGGCATTATCTTATTCATATCTTATTCTAAGTCCATTGTTAGCCCCTGTAATATATATTTGAAAGCAAAAAGTATTTTAAGATTCCAACACCACAGCAACATACTTTGTGCATACATTACATAAATAAAAAACTTAAAGTTTCTTACCTTTTCTGTCATCTATTAGAGAAAATTAAAAGAATTCCTGACACTTACAGTGAGAGGCTCATGTGACTGTGTTTTGCTGTAAAGAGCATTTTACAGGGATTGTTTGGGTCTACTTGTTCGCTCTTGGGTAACAAGTGGCAATCAATACAAAGGTGTTCTGGGTAATCACCACTATGCTTTTTTCTTTTGATGCCGTCATCAATAGCACATGAAGAGCCACTGGATGGTTTCAGTATAATAATGATGTGAACTATGAGCTATGTACAGTGACCTGTACAGGACACAAACACTGCAACTTCAGAAAACATCAACAGAAAGAAAAACATTGCAAAATCATAAAAAAAAGGAAGTTGAATAAAACAAAATCTCACAAGCAACAGAAGTGCTGTATTTTGTGTGCTTTTGTGGCATTTTTCATGTTGCTGGTGTTTTCTTAAGTTGCAGTGCATTTGACCACTGAAGGTCAGCATACATAGCTCATGATTTGCATCATTACCTTACCAGTGGCTCTTCATGTGCTATGGATGGAGGCATCAGGATAGAAATGCATGGTGACTACCCAGAACACTACTCTAGGAGAACAAGTAGATCCAATCAGTGCCTATAAAATGCTCTCCAGATGACCTTTTAGGGCCACCATAGAAATAGTCTATACACACTCAGTTCAACCCAGTGGAATATCTATGGAAGATTTTGAACCATGTGATTGGCAATGGCATCCATCACCGTCATCAAATCATGAAGGAATATCTTTAGGAAGAACAGTATTCCATCCTTCCAGTGGAGTTCCAGCTTCTTGTAGAATTAGTGCCAAGGAGCATTAAAGCAGTTTTTGAAAATATGTAGCGAAAAGGAAGATGAAGCAAGTTATCCTTTCAGGTGGGCATCCATGTGATTAACAAATCACAACTGTATGAGCATAAATTATCCCTCATATCCTTACTCAGAATCACCCCTTCTTCAGCATCTCCACTGAGCTCCAGGCTGTGTGGAGCCCTAACAAATGGCGATATTGGCTATGTTGGTCTCATAAATATAGTCTTTATTATTACTTTTTGGGTTTTTTTTTTTTTTATTTCAGCAGTTTTCAGATAAAAGATATAATTTTAGAATTCCATGGTCAGCTGTTTTAGCAAATAGTTGAACCATTAAACAAATAAGTACTAACCTGTTTTTAAAATATTGAGGGTTTCAAGTAGGCTTGGTGCTGAAAACAATTAAAGCCATCTCAGAAACTAACAACCGTGGTTCTTCCGATTTCTACTAGTGGTTTGCTCTAAAAGTGAGTTAGTCCCCATATCTACAGTGACCCTACCCATTGGTTTCTGATCTGCTCATCAGCTAACAAATTTTTACATCACAAATCATTAGCCAATAAGCCTATCACAAATAATCCTAAACTTTTAAATGAATTGAAATGAGTGACTCATCAGGAAAAGTGTTTACGCGGATCTAGTTAGAGAGTCATTTTCCTATAGACTTGGTAGAAGTCATTCTGCAATCACAGAAAGACTTCTGAATGGGCAATAAAAATATTTAATGCATTTCTACATTGGCTTCACTTTTCAGATCTGGTAGTACATCCATTTTTGAGTCAGTGATGCAATAGGTGACAATGGGTGATGGCTATATCCACTTTTTGTATACAAGACAGTATGCACACAACTTTTTTAAGTCTCCTTTTTGCACTGCATAGGATATCTGCAAACTAAAATATGAATAAAAATAAGAACTCAGATTACATTAGTTATTATTACTTTCTTATCTTTAAATCATGTAAGTACTCTGGCTTTGAAGATGCCATAATGTAGTAAACTGACATCGTTTTCTCAAAAATGTACTTGAGCCATACATCCATTGAGCCTTAGTTAACAGATACAAAAGCATATACAGTTCTCATAAAGTGTTTTCCATCACTTTATATCTCACTAAAACAGCTTCACTTAAAGGACTTTTGTTTTTTGTGGCATCAAGGGCACATCAACATGTCAACTTTTAAAGTGCTGTACGCGATCATGTGTAGCTCCAAAAAGAGAGCTAGATACAGTATGTTTACTACTTTGTCTTTTGATCCCATGTGTCACAGGCAACACACAGATGCCTGACCAATGGGCTCACCTACACAAAGACACACACACACCTGCCACAACATCAAAAGCCTCTACACCAATTTATCAACACTATATCAAAGCACAGCGTGCCTGTGCTGCCCTTGGGTCCTGGATCACAAACATACCCACCGCGGTGGTGTCACAGCCCACTGCTCTGCTCTTCAAACATCTATATTCTCTGGAATGTGACACCATTAGGTTGCCGTGTTTTCTCCTCAAAGGTAAACTCTGATGAATGGCTGCACTTTATTAAACTTGTGAAAGAAAGAAGCAAGTGAAGATTCACTGTACACAGAGGAATAAATCTTGAAAGGTGACACTGTGGGATGTTAACAAACCATCATTCTTATGTGTCAATCCATAGTTTTCATGTGACATCAGCGGTATTGGGACATGCCCACCTAGGGTACAGTACTGCGGTCCTTTGCCCTCCAACCATCCTTTGAATGCCTTTGTGTTCATCTTAGCTAAAATGCCAAATAGTTGCTGTGTGATCAATCAACATTTATTTACAGCTGCCAGAAGAGTGTAGAGTATGGCACCAACATGTGAGCATGTCTCTCCTAATCCTGCCTTGCAGTCCAAATTAACCACAGCAACCCAGCTCATTTAAAAACTGTAGAAATGGTTCACTTGACATTGGAAAAATACTGTCAACTGTACTGTTATGATACGATATCAGTGTGACAAACAGGGGCGAATCTAGACAAATTTTCTTAGGGTGGTATGAGGGTGGCATGGAAATCAAATAGGGTGGCAAAATAAAGCCATGTTTTTTTTTTACACATTGCAGGTGTTACATTCTGTAATATGTATTATATATGGTTAAAATACATCAAATGCAGTAAGTATACACATGTTTCATTTAAATATACTCTTCTTATGTTCTTTAGCCCACATAATTAAACATTTCAGTTACTTAAAACATGCAAATTTTAACACAGAATTCTAATAGAGAAATCTGGTTTGCCTCAAAACAAGAAAATAAAATCAGCATATAACATCAGTCAATAGTCAGAGGAGGAAAAATCAGAGGTTCTGACTCCAGCTTGTCGGTCAGGTGAACAACCTGTCACCTGACCCATGGTTATTTGGGATCAATACATGTTGACAGGAAAAAAATAATCATAAAGTCTGTGTACTCATTATTGAAATGGCAGTCAAAAAATATTTGGCATGATGTCTTCATTCAGGATAAATTCAAGTATTATTTCCTCCCTGTCTATTAGTGCCATCATGTTGCATGCACTGGTGCGACTGATCCCAATACTCAACCAAGCTCTATGGTTTAGAGCAAACAAAAAGGTCATCTATGTAAATCATGATGTAATCAGACAAATTAAGGATTTATATCTCAAGACATGGCTTTATATAATCATATCCTATTTCCACACACAGCCAATGAGAGGTCCACAGCAGAACTCAATGTTTATGAAAGCCTTAAGATTGGTAGGTGAGAAACATGATTTTGCATTGTAAATGGCTAAATTGCATGCTTTAAACCAAAGATCACACCAGCAACTTCAAATTCAAATCCAAACTCACCTTGTTAGCATGCTGCAAACACTAAATATGTAATGTTGATAGAAATCATTTGCAAAATTATCATTTTAGCTGCATGTAAATAAAAAATTTACAGCTGTGTGGTCATAAATTTAATTTATGACAACACTGACGTAAGACGTCAGGCTCCTGCCGGTTCTAATCGAGATGTCGTTTCCATGGCGCCCGCATTAAAAAGAGTGTTCTTTAGCACTTTTCGAACAAAAATTACCCAGTCGCCATGTTTGCCCTGGATTTCAATGTTAACTCGACGACAGTTTTCGCGCCTCATAAAAGTGATGTTTCTCAAGTTTGACATATTTAACCTGACATGTTCACACTTGTGAAATCCTACTCACTTGAAAGCAATAAAAGGCCAGTCTGAGTTGTATTTGTTTGCTTAAATATTCTATTACACTTATAAGCTTTACCATAGTGTTCATCAAGTATACGGCTGACACCAAGGGAGAGCAGGTAGGGAAGACCAGGGATAGTTGTAACGTGGGTCAGTTGTAACACTTCCAATTTCTCCAATCAGGGCTAAGTTTCAAATCATGTGATTGATTCTGTACATGCCCAATTCAGTTCTTCTATCGCATGTGAAAAATTAGCACATTTTGGCAAACACAGACAATTTAAGAAGAAAAAAAGTAATTTGTAAGCCAAATTTTTTTTAACTTTATTTCATTTTCTAATAGCATTATCTGCTTTGCAGTTAAACTCATCAAACTTAAATCATGTTATTTTTATGTCTATGGGGATATATTCTGTGTATGTCTTTAGTGCTAATGTTTTAGATGATGGCTGTAATGTTAGCTAGTTCGTTTCTATAGGAGTCTGGGTCTGTTGTAACAGCAACAGTCTGGGTTAGTTGCAACAATAATGCAAATGTTACAACTTACCCCACTATTACTTTAACTTTTATTTTTATGTTTTCTTTAAATGCCGAGGTCATGGAAAAGAAAGAGTGACTAAGGGATGCCTCTCGGTATTTTGGAGAGAGCATCAAATGATGTTAGAAATCAGGGAAAGTCCAACAGATCTGTGGCAAAATTGTATGGCATTTGCCATGTCACTTTGCACAGATTTTGTAAAGAGAGGAAGAAGCTGGAAGAGCAGGGATCAAGGGAATGCCCATGTGTAGGATACCATAGTGGAAAGAAGGTCTTTACTGTACCTGATGAGGGCTGCAGATGCATTTTATGGACTCTGTCCACGTGAGGTGAGCAGATAGGAACTGATAAAGGATAAGGCAAGGGAAAGTTAGAAATTTGTAATGGTGGCAATTTAAAATATAGTATATCAGAAATACTAACAAATTTCGTGATTAAAATTACAGGTAAAAAACTGGCATATCAGCTTGCAGTGAAACATGGATGCAAATATCCAAAGTCATGGGACGAATCCTTGAGGGCTGGACCAGACTGGTTCTCAGCCTACATGAAAAGAAACCCAACTTTGTTCATTAGAAGTGCTGAGGCTACAAGTCTGGCACGGGCCACCAGTTTTAATAAACACAATGAAGCAATGTTTTTCAAAAAATTTGATGAAGTTCTAAAGAGACACAACTTAACTGCAAATGACATATGGAATATTGATGAGACTGGCCTAACAACTGGGCAAAGCCCAGACAGAGTGATTGCAAAACGTGGCACTAAACAAGTTGGGGCAATGACATCAGCAGAGAGAGGTTCACCGGTCACCCTTGGTGTGTGCAGTTAATGCCATTGGCAACACAGTTCCTCCAGTGTTTGTGTTCCCACGCATACGTTATGCAGACCACTTTGTCAGAGATGGGCCAGTAGGAAGTATTGGTAGTGGGAACAAATCAGGATGGATGCAAGTAACAGATTTCCTCATCTTTCTGAAGCACTTTGCAAACCACACCAAGGTCAGCCATGAAAAAAAGTAATTCTTCTCATGGATAACCACAGTTCACATCTGTCAATTGCAGCCATTGACTTCTGTAAGAGCAATGGAATTGTGATGCTCACATTCCCCCCTCACTGCAGTCACAAACTCCAACCACTCGAAAGGAGTGTTTATGGCCCACTGCTCCCATCTCTAGTCTTCTAACTGACCACCAAGCTGCTCCCTCATCAGGCTGTGATGAAAACCCACAGACCTACTTGCACTTTAACCCAGAAGATATGCGACCCTTGCCAAAGGCTGCACCAAGAATAACCCCTTTAATGGGAAGAAAAAGGAAACAAACAGCAATACTCACTGATACACCAGTCAAGATGGCCCCTGAAGCAGACCAGAGAAGGAGGAAAATAAGTTTCCCAAAGAAGAGGCTGTGCCAGAAACAAGGCAAATCCACTCCGACAAACCTAAAACAATCCAAGCTTTAAACATCACGAAAGAAAAATCAGAAAATGAAAAACACTGAATAGGACAGCACAGATTCCTTAGATGCTGATGAGAATTTCTGTATTGTGTGCATGGAAAACTTCAATAACTCAAACCCAAAAGAAGCTTAGGTTAAGTGCCTGACCTGTACTCTGTGGGCTCATGAGGCCTGCACTCCAGGAGTAAATGGTAAATGGCCTGTATTTGTATAGCACTTTACTTAGTCCCTAAGGACCCCAAAGCGCTTTACACTACATTCAGTCATTCACCCATTCACACACACATTCACACAGGAGTGCCATACATCTGTCACCACTGTGATTCTGATGGTGATTAAAAACTTGAGAAAAACACATACAGTTCAGTTGATAAGGCTGGTGCACAACTACATTTTTTCAGCTTCATTATTATGTTCAAATGTTGGTGCAAGAGTCGTAGGTTACAATGCCCACTGAGCCAATGAGGCCAGACTAAATGAAGGCCAAACAAAATTAATGAAATATTCAGTTGGTGAAAAGTTGTCTTTTTTTGTTAGAATATGTTCAAAAGCTATATTTCTGCCCTCTGTCACACACTCACACACACACACACACACACACAAATAGCTACATAAATGTCTATAAGTGCACTCAGGTGTTGAATAAAAAAGATTACATGTTAAGGTTTTGTCAGTACCCTTATTTCATTGTTTTAAAACTCACCCCAGGGTATGTTACAACTAACCCAGACTATGGGGTTAAATGTAACATTTCACTCTTTGTGTTTGAGACCATGCCATGCAATTAGTAACTGTGTTGCAGAGAGAATAGCTCTACTATTTAATAGCAGAGACATGTAAATACTTTGCATTACATTTTGAATCCACTACCTTAAAAGAGCTCCAAGCTACAGACAGAAATGTCAGAAATGTTACAACTATCCCTGATTTCCCACTTGTTGTGCTGTCTGGATAGACAGCACATTTATTGGATGCGTTATTGCATGCAATAACTGCTGTTATGTAAAACAGTGCCAACGGATTGAAACAGACAAAATAGCAAAAAAGAAACTGCAAGCATAAAAAGAAAAAAAAAACTGTAAATGTAAAGATTCACTGTCAGTGTTTGCTTTTTCAGTTTCAGTTTTCTTTCTTTGTTTCTTTTTTTTTTTAATCTTTCAATGACATTTTGTTTTCAGTATCAAAACCAGATGGTGTTCTGGCTTCATGCTATCCACCCAGGATGCCAAGGTTGCCTGAAAATTCCTCTATCGGCAGGCTCTAATAAAAACCTTACAACACTCCACTGCTGATAAAAACTTAAATCAGTGTTCATGTGATTAATGGGACAGTTTACAGTGAAAGTGTTTAGCCAGTTTTGGGGTGCAGCTGCAACAAATGCTAAACCAGCTTCTCATTCTAGCAGTTAGCACATGCATGTGGTCCTTCCAGCTGTCAAAAATAAGATTTGCACTGGCCCTTTAATGACTGGACCGCTCCATTCATATCATAGGGGAGAACTCACTAACAAAGAACTAGTTATGCCAAAGTCTAACATAAATACAAAGAGTCACGGGGAAAAGTGAAGAACACCACGTAGAAAATCGAGATAGAAGACTGTCTATGCTAAGAGTGGATTTAAAATTCAGTAAAGAAGCAGATAGTCCAAGGTTGCTTTCCCGTTCAGCCGCATCTATCTACTTTATTGCAGGGGCTGAGCCCCCGTCAAGGTAGCCGTAGTAAGTGGATCACTATGCGGAAAACAATGGGTTATTCCTTTCAAAATAAAAGTAAAAGTAGGCCAAGGTACAGTACATCAAAGGTATTTGTATATTAATTCATTCACTCATCACTCAGTCATATTTTCATTAATATAGTACCCTCTTGAAAATGAGGGTACTATATTACTATGCTACATTATATATTACGTTCAGTCTGTCTGATTTTTTAGTTTTTACATTCACTTTGTAGTTCATTTTAACTGTTGTTTTTACGATCGGATGCATCTTATAATTGGATATTATAAAATGCCAACAAAAAAGAAAAGTTGTTAGAGGTTCACTGAAATCTGTTAGGGTAAAATGTAATCTTCTTTGCCCTTTATAAATAGACAAATATATAAAAGTTAGCGAGGTTCAAAGTCGACCATAATGCTTGAAGTTGTGACCGGAAGCGGCCTTCGTGCTGCCGCGCAGTCTCACAGCGGTGCTGCTGACTGGAAACAGGATGCTGTCAGGCCGAAGAGACGCTCTGACCTAACGGAGAGAAACCGCAGCATCATCCTTTGTTTTCTAGAGCTGGATATCCAGGTAAGGACAACTAACTAGCTTAGTTGTGATGCTAACCTGTCTGCATTTCATAGCTGCAGTGGCTGAAACGGCACTGACACTTCTGATGAAACGCAGGACCTGTCTTTTTTCTTCATTAGCAGTCTTGTCGTAACTAAGGCTATTGTTCGGGATAATGCGATCCAGTCAGACGCCGAGGACAAACCATATAACGTAACACTTGTCCGTTGTGCTGACGAAGCAGTATGAGAGGTGCTGATGTGATTTCGTGTCAGGTTTGGGTGGTGGTGCAGAGCTAGCTTCCAGCGCAGGAGCACACAGGCATTCCGAGGTGTAACATCCATGGCTGTGCTGCTGTGACGGGGGGGTCGCATTGCATTGCACCGCACCACCACCACCAGCAGCAGCAGTAATAACGCGGGGACGCGCGCGCATGCAGGTGTAGTTAGTACTGTCGTGAGCTTGTAAACAGCTCGTGACACATGGAATCACTGACAGGGGCACGTCTGAAATGCTTTGGGGACTTTTGTCTTCTCCATGTCTCCTCCATGTCACAGTGGCATTGGATATATCTGCAGTATAATATAGACAAGATGCTTATGCTAGCTTTTAGGGAAGAAAACATTGTCTTTTGGTATGCGCATTCTCTCTCTCTCTCTCTTTCTCTCTTTCTCTCTCTCTCTCTCTCTCTCTTTCACACACACACACTCACACACTCACACTCACACAGACACACACACACGCACGCTTGCCTTTTCACTTACTTGTAGGCTGTTGCTTGTACCTGACCATTTTGTGTTTGTTCCATGATTTAACTATAAGGAACACTGTCCACTTTCACTCTGTCTCTTTAGCAGTAGGTGGCTCTTTGGCTAGCTGCAGTGACACGGGAAATCCCACCTGTTAGCTGTAATGTCGGGCTTGTGAAGGACTTTCTAAATGACAACAGTGTGGAGCAGAGTCTGTTTGAATCACCAGACCAAAAAGCCGGACCAGTGTAATCAATGTAACCCAGGGATCATTCTAACAGAAGATGGCACTAAACTTTAAGCACTTGTTCTTAAATTCAGCCAAACAGACAGTCTTACATCTGTGTCAACTTTTGGGAGCATGGTGTAAATGAGCCTTTATACATTTAGTGCTTCGTGTCCACTTTAATGAAAGGTAGCGGGGAGAAAAGGCTGCTCTCAGTATCAGTCCAGTTCAATGGGTTAGAAAAGCGCTATATAAGAACCAGTCCATTTACCATTTTTTAGTGCTGAATCCAACTTTAAAATCTTTGCTTGGTCATCAGTAAGTATGGAGGAGGTCAGGAGAGTGAGTGTCAAACATGTTGGAGGTTCTGCCATGGTTTAGGGTTGTATTTCATTCAGTGGTGTTAAAATTCACGGAATTAAGAACACTGAAAAGTACTACCAGATTTTAGCTACCATCTGATAGCGTCTGAAAACTGATTTGTTACAGCTTAATTTTTCAGCCTGACAATGATCCCAAACACGCTTCCACTGCGGTAAAAGCATTCATGGATTTAAAAACAAAAACAAACACAAGAAACTCAATGGAACATCACCAGTCATGGTATTATTATTAGTAATACCAAGTATTAGCTTTCAAGCTTGTTAAAATTGTGCAAACTCTGTTATGCAGAGTATGTGATTCAGTAAATCACTGTTACCCATTTTTCTAGTTAAATATAAAGAAATGAGGGGGGGCTCAAGAGGTTTGAACAGAAATAAAATCACTACTGCTACAATGTGCTCAGCTTAAAAGTCACAGCCAACAGTACAACAGTGCTTTATACATTATGGGTAAGTTTACATTAAGTTCATTAAGCTTGTCACATAGAGCAGCAGCTCTTTGTAGAACCTAGAAAGCTCTACTGGCCAACCGTCTGCTCTCTGGGCATAATTCCTCCAGCTTATAATCATTTAGGGCAGCGAATAAGCCCTGATCACTTGCTTGGAGCATGTAGAGTTTTGTGTGAAACTGTACACAGAATACAGTTTAGTATATTAGATATGGACCAAAAATAATGTCTCCGTATTTTAAGGCTGAATAGTAATTCATAGTACAGTGTTTCCCACACAGACATTACTTGGTGGGAACCCCAAGTATGCTTTATGATTTATTTTTTTCATCCTTCTGAGAAAACGGCACCATCAGTTTCCTTGTAGGCAATATTTCTAAAGCTCAGTCACTGCTGGACACGCTCTCATCTTGCAGTCAGATGGACTCTGCTGTCATGGACTGATTCTGGCAGCAGTAGTCAGTGCTTATACTTGGAAGACTGGTTCATGCATTGCTAAGTTGTAGTTCCGTGAGGCTAAAGAAAGTTGCTGCTAACTGCAGGTCATGATGTTGAAGATTGAGTTTTTGTTTAAGAAAGTCCTTCAGATTAGACAAAGTTTAATCTGTGAAAATCCAAGGCTCTTTAATCTCCAGCACTTTTCTGGTTTTAGTAACTAAAGTGTGAAAACTGCAGGAGTCAGCAATAACTAGCATTAGTGCGCGTCACAGAACTGTTCGTGTTTTGAAAGTTCAAAGTATTTTTACAGGAAACGTGAAACACTTTACTTCCAAAATGTCTGAATGTGAAGGACGTGTGCCTCACCTCTTTGACCTGTAATTGATGCTGTGCCTGTAAGGACTGCCAGTGGTGTGAAAAAGTATTTGCCCCCTTCCTGAATTCCTATTTTTTTGTATGTTTGTCACACTTAAATGTTTCAGAGTATCAAACAAATGTAAATGTTAGACAAAGATAATATAAGTTCCATGTTTTCGCCATTTGTGGATAAAAATGGCTCTTACTGTGGTTCGCTGAAGTCCCACAGCTTTAGCAATGCGTTAATAACCCTTTCCGACTCAATTCAATTCAAATTCTTTATTGTCCCACATGGGGAAATTAGTTTAGCAGCAGGATAAAGTAAACAGAACAATAATATAAAATAATAATGACAATAATAGTGATAGAAAGTCCAAAGACGGTTATTTGCCATTAAGGAGACAAGATGCAGTAGGGATAAAAGAAACCTGGAGTCTTTTAGTCTTCCTCGGAGGTACTCTAAAATGGCGGCCGGAAGGCAACAACTCAAACTCACTGTGAAGTGGATGGTTCAAACAATTAATAATAGAATGAGCCTTTCTAAGCACATTTTTATTGTAGATGGCCAAAAGTCCATCTTGCCAGCGCCCTGAAATTTTGCTAGCAGTTTTTACCAGAAGTCCCAACCGATTCTTATTCTTCAGCGTCAGGTTACCAAACCAGGCAGCATACAAAAGGACATCACAGATTCAATAAAACTTCTATAAAACAAGGACAACATCTCAGATGAGACATTAAAAGATCTAATTTTCCTTAAAAAGAACAGTCTTTGTTGAACTTTTTTAGTAGTGGCATCAGCATGAGATTCAAAACACAGTTTATGGTCAAGTACCACACCTACATAATTGTAACTCTCAACAATCCCGATTTCAGAAGTTCTAATGATAGTAGGTGATGAGCTATAAGAGGACTTCCTAAAATCAATAATCATGTCTTTAGTTTTTGACACATTAAGTGAAAGGAAGGACTCATCACACCAATCCACAAAATCACCTACAACCTGCCCATGGCCTGACTCGTCCCCCACAAGAAGACTGACAATCACTGTGTCATCAGCAAACTTCAGGATGTGTCTGTTCGTGAAATTACTGCAGAATGAACAGAAGGGGAGAGAGGCAGCAACCCTGGGGTGATCCAGTAGAGGAGGAGAGCACATCAGAAAATACATGATTCACCCTCACGCATTGTGACCTATTAGTCAGAAAGTCTGTCACCCAGCCGACCAGACTAGTGTCAAGCTTGAAATGATTGTGAAGCCTGTCAGCAAGTAAGAAGGGTTGAATTGTGTTGAATGCCGATGAAAAGTCAGCAAATAATAATCTTGCATGGGTGTGGGGGGCCTCAAGATGCTTATACAAGAGATGCAGGAGTGTGACAACAGCATCCTCCACACCTCTTCCTGCTCTATAGGCGAACTGTAAGGGGTCAAGATGGTGTTCAACATGCATTAAAATCTCCTTCTTAATTATCTTCTCAAATGACTTCATCACTAAAGAAGTCAGAGCCACAGGCCTAAAATCATTCAGTACCTTAGGAGAACTGCCCTTAGCAACTGGAACAATGACAGCATGTTTCCAAATCTTAGGTACTGTCTGTAGCTCTAAAGAAAGTGAGAAAATGTGGTGAAAAATCCCACTCAACTGATCAGCACAAGTTCTCAGTACCTGTCCACAGATGTTGTCAGGTCCAGGACTCTTACTTTTAGTGTGTCTAAAGAGATTAGCTACCCCCCTCTCATCAATACAAAATGATGGGGGAGTGATAGTCTTTTCCCTCAGTGTGCTGGTCTGCCTAGAACAGTCAAAGTTCTCAAAACGAAGGTAAAAACTGTTAAGACTGTCTGCCAG
>VUQG01042270.1:0-24801 GCA_015106755.1 Etia nguti
GTCAGGTATTGTAATCAGCCTCCTTTAATGGTGTCTCCTTACATTTAGTTTTACAACATTACTCATGTTATTAAAGTATTTTCCTCATAGTTGTACACAGTGCTCTCACTCTGGGTTTTATTCCTGTTGAAACAGAAAGCATAAAGGCAAACAGGGTCAACACCAGGCCTACATTAAGAAGCCCCTAAATGCCTTCATGCTGTACCTGAAAGAGCAGAGGCCAAAGGTCAAAGCTGAACTGAACAACAGTGGCAGTGCAGCTGTGAATGCAGCTGTGGGAGAGAGAGTAAGTGTGTAACTCTGAATATATTTATGTATCTGTTAATGTTCTATGCTCTTGTTTGTGAATGTGTACCAGCTGTCGTGTAGTTATGTGTATTTATACGTGCTGACAGTGTGTTCTTGTGATCTTCTGTCCACAGTGGAAGTTGCTCTCAAAGGAAGAGCAGAAAAAATACTTTGACCAGGCGGAAAGAGAGCGATTTCATCACGCCAATGAACATCCAGATTGGTCAACCAAGGAGAACTATGTATGTCCAAAGTGCCAACATACAGTTCATACATGTGCCTTTCACTGCACTGAATGATGAAATAGTCACTGCAGAGAGTTTGTATCAGCTCAGGAAAATTCTGATGTGTTTGTTTTTAGGGCAAAAAGAGGAAGAGAGCCAGAGATCGCACCCGCACCAAAGGTGAGAGAATATTTCGGGGAATCGTTTTCATGTTAAATGTGATGAAAAAAGTCAAAAATCTATTAAAAAAGAATCATTGTGTTTTTGTTTGTGTCGTGGTGTCTCCATCTGATCCTGAAGAGGACGCTCAATAGGCCAAAAGACCTTATATTAAGCCAACTCAAGCAGACCAACACCACTGATCTCCTCCCCTGCACCAACTTCCTCAAACAGAATCACCCTGAACCCATCTCCTAACCCACACAGCCCCAGGATCACTCCTCTCACCAGGTAACCACCTGGACTGGTGCTCAACAAAATCAAACCAACCCTCATGGATTCATCTTCATCACTGGCCCCCCACCTCCACCCATTCCACTCCAGACCGAGGCCTTCTCATTTTGTTAATGCTACACATATGCAGTGGCCTTAATTTGCAAAATACGAAATCTAAAGGCACCAGGACTGAGATGAAAGTCACTACTGAGCCTTTTAGGCGTCCTTCTGTTTTTCTGTATCTGTTTTTCTGTGTCTTTATTATTTACATGTGTTTTTGCTGTTTTGACATATTAAAAATGTAAAAATGTCCACTGAACTGGAACATATGTTACCTTAATGCCATTAAAGATTCCCTGTGTTTAAACTTAAAAAGTATGTTAGATTATGTACTGATAGAAATTCACAGTCTCCAGATTAGTCCAGAGTGCAGCAGACTGATTTACTCATTACTTTGAAGGCAACTGATGATTTGGATGCAGACGATACCTCTGATTCATCTCCCATTATGAGACTCTACTGTTTGCTGGCTGTTCCTGTAGTAAGGATAAAAACTGGAAACACGGCTTTTAATGGTAAAGCCTCTCATATACAACTACTTCAGGCTTTAAAAAAATGTTGTTAGGAAGTTGGTGTGATTATTCAGAAATGGAAGAAATATAAAATGACCATCAATCAGCCTTGTTCCAGAGCACCATGCAAGATCTTAAGGGATTAAAATAATTATGAGAAAGGTGGAAGATCAGCCCAAAATTACACAAAATTACACAGGAGGAGCTTGTTAATGATCTTAAGGCACCTGAGACCACAGTCACCAGGAACACCACTGGTAACACACTACGCTGTAATGGATTGAAATCTTACAGCACTTGTTTAAGTGCTTTCACAGTCAAGCTGAAATGGGTAAACACCAACCAGGACATTGGCTGGGCTGGATGTGCTTTACAGGTCTGCTGCTCTACTGGTCTGCCAGGGTCTGGTGTATATGACGGTTAATCTCCCACAAGGCCTTTTTTGTACCTGTGAGGTGGATTTATTAAGCACGGTGACGTTCACCTACATCATACCTACACCATACCTACAGTTTGTTAGTACTGTCACAACAAGTGAGAACAAAGAATACAAAGAAAACAAACTGGAAGTGTGGAAGGGTCTTGGATCAATGATCAGGGCACTAAAAGTAATCAAGAATATTACTCCAAAGTAAGGGCAAGTCTGGAGTTCATCATTATATACCCTATTAATGTGTAGATTTGTGCATCTTTACATCTTATACTACCCTCTTCTCCCTTTAAGAGGTTGCTATTCTCATCACATGACCAAAAAATCCTCTTAGTCATTCCTCCATCCTCTGATAAGCTGGATTACCAGCCCTGATTACTTCCATACTTACTCAGTTACTGCTTTAAAAACACCTCTGTGCTGATTCAAAGATTCTTTCTTGTCACTTTATTTTCCCTCCTGAAATTATTATTCCGAGAATTAACACTGGTGTTATTCACTCTCAGTCTGACTAAATCTGCTGCTGCTTATGGATGAATGAGCCTCAAATGAGACAGGTTATTCTTTCCACGCTAAAAAAGAAAGAGATAAATGCCCCCTCACCAATACACTGTCGGAAAACCATTTAGACACTGCTCATTCAGGCAACCCAAGAGTATAATGTACTGTAGTGTTTCTCTCTGTGTGTGTGTGTGTGTGTGTGTGTGTGTGTGTGTGTGTGTGTGTGTGTGTGTGTGAGAGTGAGAGAGAGAGCTCATGTACCCGCAGCTTAATGGAATAACTTGCCAAATCAAAGCAGATTACGCTTGCAAATCCATGTGATATCAGTTTGTGAATTCAATTTGAGGTGTGTTACAGTGTGTGATAATTGCATTTTCTCATTTCTTTTAAATTACATTTGATTGTGATTTCATAAACAGCAAGAGGGATAACTAGGACTGTTTGCTGCAGAAAGAAACGTACATCATTTAAGTCTTACCGAACCTTATTTATGTAGATCTGGGATGTCCAAACAGGAAATTAAAATGCTCATTTTTGTTGGAATTGACAAATTTTACACATGTTAGAAAGAGGAAAACATAAAATGAAACACCAAACTTACATTTACAGGAAATGCTCGACTAAAGTGTAAAACAAGCGATTGTAGCTTTACAGGGGAATAAGGTTTCTTGGCCTGGAGCTCTCACTAAATTAACAGCAAGAATTACTTATAGGCATAGAAAAGATGGGCATCGCCACCGTGATGTCATCCATTGGTTTGCAGTGAACATATTTAACCCTTTCATGTATAGTGGTCACTACAGTGGACAGCTATTCAAAGGCTGTTTTCTTGTATTAGTGTCAGTGTTGATGGTATACTTGTACATGAACCACTACATTGGACACTGATGGGTCACTCCATACCCTGCCTCCCACTGGTCGTTTAATGTTACTATAAATGTATGACGGGTTTCATTGTAATTATTGTTATTTAACACTGTCATGCATGAATTATGACAACCTCAATCAGGATGTTTTATTCATTTTTTCATGCCTAAAGACGAATAAAAATACTTAAGAAAAAAATCCTGATTAAGGTAGTCATAATTCATGCATGAAAGGGTTAAATGAGAATGTGGGGTGCAGGGTTATCAGTTATCTCTAGCATGTTGGCTTAGCAGACTGAATCTATATGGGTACAGTCATAAAAGAAAGTGAATCAGAAGCCTGTAGAACCACCTTTAGAAGCAACAACTTTAAAACATAATTTTCTGTATGACTTTATCAATCTCTCACATGGAGGAATTTTGTCCCACTCTTCTTAATTTATACTTCAGTTCATTGAGGTTTGTGGATGTTTGTTTTTGCACAGCTCTCTTACACACTACAGCATGTCAGTCAGGCTCAGGTTTGGACTTTGACTGGGTCATTGCAGCTCATTGATTCTTTTCCTTTTCAGACACTCTGTTGCTGATTCGCTGATGGGCTTGGGATCATTGTCTTGTTGCATGACCCAATTGGTGCCAAGCCTCTGCTGTCAGACAGCTATTGGTATTGTACTGATACAAACTCAAATCATCACATCTCCACCGCCGTGCTTGACAGTTGGTACAAGGTGTTTGTGCTGATATGCCGTGTTTGTGTGTGTATTTTCTTCAAACATCATCAGCCATCTCCACTTTGGTCTTGTCTACTGAACAAGGACATTTTTCCATAAGTCTTGTGGTTTCTTCAGATCCAGTTTTGCTAACCTAAGCTGCGCTGCCATGGTCTTTTTAGACAGAAGAGGTTTTCTCCTGGCAGACCCTTCCAAACAAACCATACTTGTTCAGTCTGTTTCTTATTGTCCTGTCCTGAACTTCATCATTTAACATGCCAGGTGAGGTCTGTAGAGTCTGAGATGTAGCTTTTGGAATTTTCTTTGTTTCTCTTTGTTTGTGTTTGAGTATTGCACAGTTTGACCTTGGGGTGGATTCGCGGGGATGTCCACTCCTGAGAAGATAATGCCATTATATTAACACACACCTGAATGGTCCAGACCAACAAATTGCCAAAACTTCTGTCTTTATAGAGGTCTCACACTTGCTGACTATCAAATAATCATGTGCATTTGATCAGCAGCTACTTGTGATTTGAGAAATGGTGGCAGATGAAGAAGTAGCTTGAAATGGGTAAGAATTGGCCAATCACAGTTGGAGGCTGTGTCAATGCTACATAGTATTTCCAGAATGGCACAGGGAATTAAAGTAGAAACATAAATACTGCAGTATTAACACATCTCCAGGACGAATTAGGAGACAAGATCACCCATCACACACTTCTTATTAAGAGGAAAACTATGAAAAACCTTTTTCATATGGCTGTCTGAGGGCTGCTCATATACGGAAGGTTTTAGGTGTATTTTGATGATTCTTAGCTTTTTGCTTTCTCCGTTAATCATTTTATTTATTTTTTTATATTTTCAAGATTGTTGACTAACCTTCAAACCTTAATCTAACTTGTCTTTACATAAAGACGGCAGATTCATATTAAAATATATATCTATGCCATGAAGGTGTTATGAGTCATCTCATCTGTCAAGCAAAGAAGCAAATAGGATAATTCCCAGTCCTCCAAACAATTTCTCTAATCCTTTCTGCATATATTAATGCAAGTCATTGTTTATCAGGTGAACCAATCTTGTGTGTATGAGAAGAGGGTGGACCGGTTCACTGTAGGGCTGAGTTATGTCATTATGTTACAAAGATAAAAACAGCGCAGCTTCTTGTCAGCTGGCCGCTGAGTTTTCTGTCAGATTTTTCCTGTTTGAGGTGAAATACGGTTACGCTAAACCCTGGGGGGCCCTTACACCGACACACTCTTTATGACCCCATTCATGGCTGGCGTGTTCAAGCACACATTTTATAGATACCACTCACCCCACTACTGCTGCTGATTTATTTTTCCATAAAGTGATATGAATATAATGAGTTTATGGAACAGCTTGCTTTAGGACAGAGGCTCACTGCAGACACTGACGGGGGTGATTGTTCAGGCGAGGCAATGACATTAAATCAGATTTTACTGCTGTTAACCATTTGAAAGTGATGGATTTGCACCGACACAACGAACCTTAAGATGAAGTTTGATGGGATATTTTTTATGGAAGGAACAGCTTCAGTGATATGTGAACTTAGTCACAGATCCAGGGACTTGCGCTGGTGAAACATAGTTTGTTCTGGTGCATGCCTCTGGTTTCGTTCTAAAATCATATATAAAATAGACATTTTTTATGTGAATTTATTGTGTTGTGGGTGTTTTGGATTTTTTTTTTTCCACTAAAACTCTGTTGCTTGACTTTAAATCCTGGCTCTAATGGGAAAAATATGTAAGGGCTGGCATACAGAATTTGACTGGAATTGTACAATACAGTTAAATATATCTGGAGAATTGTCTAAATTTGAATTCCACAGCTTCTGTCTAAACAGTGTTTTTATCATTATATCATGCCCTCACCCCGGAATATAAGCTGTTGTCCCCTTACCAACCAGTCCGCAGCCTGAGATCGTCAGGAAGGAAACAACTTGCAAGAGAAAGTCCAGCTTTCTGCATAAATAAACCCTTTTAAATTATTGTTGAAGACTTATTTTATAAAAATGTGTTTGTAAGATTTCTTTTTAAAATTTTAAAGTGATTTTATTCTTAACTATTCAGTTATTCCTGTTGCTGTTTATTTTGTTTGTTTCAATCAACAACCTCTCTAAAGCTGAAAAATTACCTGCAGTTCCTCTAATGGCCACATGAGTATTGGCTCCCAGATACAGGAAGCACTAGACGTGGTCGTAGCTTCAGGTCTGAAAAATGAAGCCAATGCTGAAGTGTCTTAAACCTGCATTCTATCTAAAGACCGCCAGATGGCGATAGCTGTGTTTGCAAAAAGATTTCCAGTCATATAGAAGTCTATGTGAAAACAGCTTTCTAACTTGAGCCCTCTAAACACTTTCCTGATGAGTCAGTCATTAATTTTGGGTCAATGAACATCTATTTTGTAAATTTTGGTCATACTATGTTTCAAAATGGAGGGCAAACTGCAGTCTCAAACCACTTTCTCATTAGCAAACAAGTTAATCATGAGTCGATAGACAAGCATTCAGTACCACAATCAGACCCAACCCTCCTCTCAAGACAGCGGAATGGCAAAAACGCTCATCTTGAGGCTTCAAAATGGGACTTTAGGTGACGTCACAGTGTCCACCTGTTATACAGGCTACACTCTCAAAACAAGCAATTAGATTATCACTGTCTGCTGTTGTGACGACTGTATGAGAGTTATTAATTAATTTATTCTTTTTTTTGTATTTTAAAAACTTTTCTATATTGTTGAGGCTCAAAGTTAGGGGTGTGGTCACTTTGATTGACAGGTATTTCAAGAGTTGTAGCTATTTGCTTTCTGCAAAGACCTCACACTCACTAATTCGAGTTACTAAATCATGTTGGTGTTGCTGGCCTCTTCCTAGTCATTGTAATTGGAAGCATCTGACAACGAATGAGGCCTTCAGCTCATCCAAAAACCTTTCCTCAAATTTTTGCTGAGTGAAAGTCCAGTATCCTTTTGCTCTGTTATCACTAGCTAAGTGCTAGCAAGCAACCGCTGATAGCTAGTGCTAAGGTGGCCAAAAACACAAGCAATGATGCTTCAAAATGCCAAGTCCAGAAGTGAGTTGCTGACTTCATGGTGGCAAAATCCATGTTTGATGTACCATCTTTTATTTTACTCTGTTTAATTCCAGATGCCAGCCTCTGTATTCATGCATGACCACATGCAAGGCTCTTTATAATGCTGGTTTTTGATAGGCGCTATGCTAATAAATTTCATTTTTTATTATTACTGTCATTTCTAATGACATCAAACAACATCATGCAAACCGCTGGCACACTCTGAGAGGGTGAGAGGCAGGGAAATAGAGAAGTTGCCTCCAGTAGCATGTTAGGTGACAGCTAGACAACTCCTGAATGACAAAATAAGAAGGCATGTGTGCGCAGACATGAGTGAAAAGGAGTGTGTCTGATTGTCAAGTGGGAGAAGCAAATCCTTTTGTATTCTCCAGCACCACAACCTCCCTTGTGGCATCAGAGGTATCTGAAGAAAAGATAGGGAGCCAAAACAGTGATGATATTTTTTTTTAAAAAGACTGAAAGACAAAGAATGAGAGTGACCGTTGTGATTGAAGCGTGCCGCTGACAGGGCGTGGTCACTTAAAGACAGAGGGAGATAAAGAATGGAAGGAAGGAAAAAGGGGAAGTGAGATATAGAGAGAGAAATAGAGAGAGAGTTGGCTTGACACTGCGATACAAAGGTGAAGGAGGAGAGAGCGGACGCCACGTGAGAATTCACAAAAGTAATGAAAAATGAAGAGGGGAAATGAAAGCATGAGAGAGTTGGAGGGGGCGCGTGAGAAGGAGTGAGGTGTGGAAGAAAGGAAGGAGGGGATGCAAGGAGGAGCGGAGGAGGGAGGAGGAGAGTGTGTGGGGGGGGTAAAGGATGAGCTCATTGCAGTCGCTGGGCTGATGGCATGAGGAGGGGAGGGAGGGATGCGGGAGGGGAGGGGTTCCATGCTTGTCTGCGAATCGATAGCCAGCGTCTGAGCACTGCACACACACACTCACACACACACACACACACACACACACAAAACTGCAGACAGCTCTGCCGGCTGAGCCACCGTCTGCCTACCGCTGTTCTTCCAGCATCCCTACTGCATCCAGAAACAGCTGACAGCATCCTCAGCCTTTAGATCTCTTTTTTTCCCCCTTTTGTCACTAAACTCTAGTGTATGTAAGACAAGAAGTAGCGCAGAAAGCCGGCTGCTTCTCATGTCTGCTGCTTCCCTTCCCTCGACCTCCCTCCACCCTCTCTCTCTCTTTCTCTCTCCCTAGCTCACACACATCCTATCACATCCACACCCACACCCAAGGATACCTCCTTGCTTCCCTCTGCTGTTTCTCTCACGCCGGTCCTCTTTCTCTTTAACCCTCTACACCTGTAAATACGTATTTCTTGTTGTTTCCTCAGAGGAAGAGATGCTCGCCTGACCTCTTTTCTTTCCATTCAAACACTTCTGTGGATTCTCTTCTTTTTAATCAATCCCTGCTCTGCCACTTTGTTGCTACCTGTGGAGGTTCTCTGGTTCTACTTCAGCCTGCCGTCTCACAGAGTAAAGCCCCGCAGAGAGGCACCATGCTGGGATTGGACGTGTGTGAGTTTGGGGGTCAGGTGCTGGAGCTGCTCTGGCTAACCATGTGCTACAGAGGTGAGGCAATGAAGAAACGCACACGAGCGTGTGTGTGTGTGTGTGTGTGTGTGTGTCTCTGTGTGTGTGAATTAATGTAACTTCAGTGAATGAAGTTAATTTTGCTGCTTATCAGTTATCAATTTGTGCTGAATTTTAATGATATAGAGATAGAATCTAATCTGTGTGTGTGTGTTTAAGAGATTCATATGTGTATGTGTGTGTGTATCTGTGAGTCTGTGTGCAATTCGTCTCCATCCTGCCGGGTGTGGACATTTTTATGTCTGACATGAAGCACTGCCAAGACAAGCCAAAGGTGGCAGATCAATAGCTATTGATCACATCTTACAGTATCCTGCGTGTGCCTCTTTGTGTGCATGTGTGTTGCTTGTGTATGCATGTGCATGTCTTTATGTGCATCTGCATGTGTGCTGCCAGCTTTTGAAATTTCTGTAAAAGTGTGTCTGTTCATTAATGGGAATGGTAAGAGAAAAAGGTGTGTGCGTCAGTGTGTGGGTGTGTGTGCATTTAGAAGGTGACACAGTGTATGCAGGAGTCATATTACATCACCAACCTTCTGCATTACTTTTAACAGCATCTTCTGCATTTGCAAAACTATAATAAATTCAAGATAAAACTGTGCGAGTGTGTCTGTTACACTGCAGTATTGTTGAACCCCGGTGCAGTACCAGATGGTGGTAATGCGCTGGGGTTTCCCTTCACACAGGTGTGTGTATAAGAGTGTGTTTTGGAAGGTTTAGAAAAGAAAAAAGAGCATGATTTAAGGACAGAGCCACAGAAACGGTGAGAGTGAGGTCTCATAAGTGCAGCGCTAATGTGCTTCAGAGCCAAGAAAGGCACAGATAATCTATTCTATTAACTGTATGAATTTCAAACAGCAGTCTGACGTGATCACACCACTCCAGGTGTGCAGCAGTGTTACAGCTCTCAGCCTGTTTCTCCTGCAGATTGAATACTCAGTGCTTCAGTTTCCGGCGGCCTAAAGTTCAGCTGTTTTTCATTTCTCAAACTGAAGAGTTTTTCTCTTTTAATCTACCTTTAATTAGGATTTTCAAAGTAAAATTACTCGCTCATGCTTCCATGCCTTCATTTAGATGCATTCATCATATCGTGTCCAATATCCTACCAACATGATTGCTTAAATATGCTATATTTACTAGTTCCTTACAATCAAAATCTGAATGTGGCAAGAGAAATGCAAAAAATCTGCACATCCTCTGTACATTTTTTTTTTCCTGTGGATATGACACATCAAATCTCGTCATTTGGCCAGGACAGAATTTTGAGAAGAAAAAAAATGAGGACGTGTAGGAGAATTTGATAGGAACGTGGGAGGTGACTGAGTTGGAAGATAAACGGCAAGACGAAGGAGCAAAATGATAAAGCGAGGATGAAAGGGGAGGCATATCAGTAGAGTTTGTGGTGGAAAGAGAGCAAAGAAACATAAGAGAGCAAAGAGGGAAGGTGGAAATGGTTAGAGCAGGTGAGGAAGAAACTGGGCAGAAGGAAGAGGGGGATTTATTGTATTGGAAAAAAAATAAACATCACCAGAAAACAAAGAAAGCAGAGGGATACCTTGAGATTGACGTTTTCTGTCAGCAGCTGTTACCAGGAAAGAAAAGGGAGCAGCTCGGGATATTTTACAAAGCGTGTTGTGTGTATGTGTGGGAGATACAGAGAGAGACACTGGATGAGTGGGTGAGGCCCAATTGGCTGAACGCTTCTCATGAGCTGTCAATCAGCAAACACTGTCTCACACAGCGAGCAGCAGGCCTTGAAAATGCCTCACGGAAATCTCTTTTCTTTTCTACTCTCCCTCTAGTCTCTCTGCATTTTATAACCCACACGATTCCCATGCTTGCTTCCCCCTCTTTTCTCACTTACACTGTCATTTTTCTTCCTGTTTTCATCTGAATAGGGCTGATGCTCCATACCTGCCTCTTTCTTCCTTCACGTCTGCCCTTTTTTTTTCCATCCAAATATTCTTTATTCTCTCTTTAAATTTGACAACATAACTTCCACGTTTCCCTCCCTAATCCTTTTTCTGACTTGCCGTCTACATGCACATACGCTGTCAGCTGCCAGATAAGAGATCTAAGAAAGCCACTGTATCTCTTTACATTCATCATCCCGCCTCCTTTTTTTGTCCCATTAGTGATAAATGAGGTTTTTATGGGTGAGCAGACACATACGAGGGCAATCAAGTCAGTCAATTAGACAACCTGCTGTCTCATCAAGGCTGACAGAGCAGCTGTGGACATATTACTGCGCCTGTGTGTCTGTGTGTGCGTGTGTGCCAGACATTAACAAAAGAGGATGATGATTAAAGGGTGCAGGTTCATTTTCCCAGTCTGCTTATATGACTAAATTTGTAAAAGCCAGTGGATAATCAAGCATAATGATACATTAACTTGCAAGGTAAAGCTGCCATGACTGTGTTAGCAGTAATACAAGTTGGATTGGGAAAACAGACGCCCTCTCTGCTTTTAAGATTAGGCTTCAAACGTTCCTTTTTGATAGAGCATGTAGTTAGAGCTCGATCAGGTGACCCTGAATCTTCCATTAGTTATGTTACTATAGCTTTAGGCTGCTACTGGACTTGCGATGATGCACTGAACAGTTCTTCTGCGTCCACCTCTTTATACGCTCCATCTGTCCATCTGTCCACTACTATGTATCATTATCATTTGTCTTCTCTCTCTTCTTTTCTCTTCTCTTTCTTTCTCATTCTCTTCATCCCACAACTGGTCACAGCAGATGGCCGCCCCTCCCTGAGCCTGGTTCACAGAGGCTTCCTCCTGTTAAAAGGGAGTTGTTCCTTCCCATTGTCGCCAAGTGCTTGCTCATAGGTGGCCATCTGATTGTTGGGATTTCTCTCTTATATTGTAGGGTCTTCACCTTACAATATAAAATGCCTTGAGGCAACGTTGCTGTGAATTGGTGCTATATAAATAAAACTGAACTGAACTGAACTTCCACGGCTGGAAGTCTGTTTTTGTTGTTGCTGTATTGTTTTTGCCTTCTGCACTCCTTCTGATGGTCAGCAGGGGGAGACTACAGAGGGAGAGCATCAGTATGACAAAAAAAGGCACCTGAATTTCAACTTTATTTATTAAAGCCATTTTGTTGAATATTGGTACTTTAACTTGTTCCTTATTGCTCTTGGAGCAGCTGTGACTACACAAATTCCACCTGGAATAATAGAGTATTCTGATTCTGACTCTCCACTTATATCGAAGCCAGTGAATCAACAGCCTGACTACTAACTCGACCTTTGACCTCAGTAGACATTTTAATGATGAGGTTATGTTCTGATTCATGTATTTCATGCATTATTGAATACAAAACGATGCTGGTTTCATAAATGATGAGCAGATTTAGAGCACAGTAAAGCAGTAAAGGAGGATAAGATTTAGGGTCATGGCTACGTTGTGACTGATAAATTGTTTCTAAAACCAAGACTAAACCATCAACTGGTTGGTTTTAGTCTGGGTTTTTTGGCTGAACAGCACCATGGTGTTACGACCACAAGCATCTTGGAACAGGAGGATGACATATTGACTTTACTTTCTGGCAAAAGCCAGCGCTGCTCTTTCTTGTTACTTTTTATTTACTTACTAAATTGAATGAGAATTGGATCGTAGCCACTAGGGGGATATACTGCCTAACAGAACAAATTGCATTAGATGATTTCCACATATATGTTAGGGTTAATTTAGAAGGTATGGTGAAAATGAAATTTTCAACTTGTCTGCCTCTTTTGGCCTGGCTCACATATAAGGAGGGATTTTCTTGATCCAGTTATCAGCCAGTTTTGTCTCATAATAGAGATTTCTTACTGACGCTGTCCTGCTTGAGCTCTGGATTTTGACAGAGTAAGCGGGTTTACTGCAAAACTTTTGATGGCTGCAGATGGCGATGATATGAAGAAACCCCACATTAAGATTGCAGTCAATTTTGATTTAGTTTAGGAAAACAGATGTAAACAGTTTCTGGTGTTCTTCTAATAGTAATAGCACACATTTTAGTTTTTGCCATAATAGTAAAAGAGCATTTTCAGAGGTTAAAAGAGGTTAAGCACTTACAAACTGCAGGTGAAAAGCATATTGAATGATGTCTGCAGTATCATTATGTTATTTCAAAGACAGACTGTCACTGGTGAATGTGCTAATATGACCAGCAGCTGGTGTCATTTATTTGTCATCTCAGCTTTTCATCAGCAGGGCAAAATGGGGACAGAGATTACAGTGATTTGCTGGTTAGCATGATTAAGTGTTACGAGTGTCTCCAGTGTTGACAGGATATCTGCATCACCCCTCTGAAATCTTAGAGGTGACGGATCAAGTGCAGTCATTTGTGGCAGGAGAGGCCACACTCTGCCAGCAGCTCCACAGATGGAAACAAACCATGCCTGCATAGTCTCCCAAAATGCTTTTACAGCCTGAATTCATTCATATTATAGCTGTTACTGGCTTTGCAGAGGCCTGTAAGCTTCCTTTTTATTTTCTGCTATGTGTGTCTTTTTGTATATAAGTGTGCGCGCGTGTGTCCCAGAGGTCTCGTTATAGTATTAGAACAGAGCAGTGACAGAGTGTCTCAAAGGGCTATAAAAAAAATCCCCAGCAAATCAACACTGAGGGCACACACGCTCTGTCACAGATGTACGGCGAACACACACAAAGAAGAAGAAGTGTGTTTCTGACACAGTGAACAGTTATCTGGGTTAAGAGAGGAGGGGGGAGACAGGAAGCAATTATGCAAACAGACGCAGGAGGGTCGTGGATGTGCAACTTTGATTACTCACAATAAGGTTCCTTTTCCGTTTACAAGATAATGCTCCATTTGCGATATGTTGTTTTAAATAAATATCAAAAGAAGATATATTTTTTTAACCTTGATTTTCATCTCAGAGTCTCCATTGTGTAGATGAAAAACCCATTTGTCCACAATCCACTCCAGCCTGCAGCCTTTTAAGAATAGCTAAGCTAAAACTAAAAACTGGAAATATTTTATATCGCAGGCCGCATACAGCCCACTTAGATCTTAAGTGGGTCAGAATAGTGAAACCCCCCCTTCTGTCAGTGTAAAGATGTTTTATTATGCATTTAATCTCTCACATATCTTTTTATAAGAAAAACAGTTTCAACAGTAAGTTTCAGTTTTTCTACATGATAAAGAAATGCTGATGTAGTAAATGGAAGAAATCTGTCAGCATGGTAAGTAACAGATGTGTGGTTTTAAAAAATATATATTTTCTACTGAGGTCTTACTATAACAAATAGACATTTCTACTACATTATTCTAGTAAATAGTGAAAAACAGGAACTTTTCTCATGTTATTGTTTATTTACTATTTAGTTACTTTGGTGTAGTATGAATGGCCTTAAAGGAGGTTTTTATTGGTAGGAAAAGTTGTAAAACTTATGAAAATGGAATTAAAGGCCAAAATATTTGCTCTTCTTCAGGTTTTCCAAAACAATCCAGTGTGATTGGGGTCTTCAGCAGGCCAGTTCTGGCCCCCAGGCCATATGTTTGACACCCTGCCTTAAACTTTCAGACTTTGTCTAAAGGTAATAAAACTGACCTATTTGCACTAAACGATATTTAGTTGATTTAATCCACAAAAAGAATTAGAACAAAGAACTTAAAGGACTTTTTTTTTTTTAATGAAGTTATCAGGAAACCAACAGAATGAGGGAAGTTACTGCTCCATGAAATAGTCTGTGATCTTTGTTAGTTTTCAACAGGTCGAACAAACTAAAGATTAGAACTTTAGACCCACTTGTAGTCTAGCTGCTTGCTTTAGATGATGTTAAGTAGGGATATGATGTGATTTTGCACAGTCATTGGTAAATTTTGTTGTAGACTGTATATAATATTAGTTTGGAAGCCCAGAGTTTGGCATCTTGGGGTCTTGAAACCAAATGTCAGAAACCCAAAGTCACTCACAGAGAAACCTCACGCTGTCATGTTAAATCAGCTGAGAAGTAATGTTTCTAATTGTTTTTATTGCTATTAATTTCTGCTAAACCTTTAAAAATATTATCCAAAGTATATCAGCTATACTGTAGATTTAGTCATATGGTAGACATGCATCACCAAGGAACCAATGAAAGAACAACTTTAATGTGTGCACTCATGTTTGTGACTCATGCCTCCATTAGTATACATTTCAGCTCTCATGTGTTCAGTCCTCTCGGTATCCTTCTTCCCCTGAAGCCCCCTCTCCTCCACCAAACAGATTGCTGTGTTGACTTTCACTAAACATGTTGGTTTAGCTGTAAATGCCAGCAGATGTGTCTTGTGATTCTACTTACATATGAAAGGCTTTAATACTTCCTTTAAACACTACTAAACTTTGAGATTTGACTACTGGGTTTTTGCATTTTAAAAATGGAAATTTGCATTTATTTAAATAAAAAAGAAGAAAATAAATGATGACAGAGTGACTTAAGTATCAATTTCTGTTTCTCAGACTGTAGCTAGAGGCACCTAGAAATTCGCATGAATAATAAATACCTACTTTGTGGAATAGCAATAAAGTTCATTTTAGGGGTGACAAGTATATTTTGTTTCTTTGAAGCACTCTCTTCATCCTTTTTCTAAAAAATCAAAACAAAAATACACTGTAAACATACATTATATACACCAAAATCTGTGATTTTAGTATTTATTTTAAAGGGTTGGTTCTAACTTGTAGCATTTAGCAGCAAGTATGTTCAGTGAAGCCGACGATAGTTTGGAAAGCAAGTGGGTTAATGATGCAGTTTTATGAGCATCAAAGAAAATCCATCAGTTAATATAACTTCACAGATGGGGGCTGAGACAGTTGGAGGACCACATGGACACACTCTGATTCACACAATATGGGAAGTTTATAGCTCTGCATGTTTAGATTTAATGAAGCTTCTGAATCACTTTTGGACAAAAACAGAGCTTTCCTTTTTTGTAAGATTTTTATCTTTAGAAAACTGAAGTCGCCCAGACCTTTTAAATGTCTGTAACATAAGGGGCTACATGCACAAAATGTTACAGAAAACAATTCATGCTGAACATTCATGTTGGGAACGTTTGCATCTATGTATTTTGCAGCAATGTCACCATAAGGAACCAGATTAACTGGGACAGATTTAATATAACCTATGTCAAAATTTAACCTGTTCAAACAAAGGAGATATTTTGCTAAGCTTGACAAGTTTCCATCACATGCTACAACTTCAAAAGGAATCCATGTTAAAACACTCAGGCTGTTTCACTGTGGACTATATCCTGCTTTTTAAAATAAATGGTAATTGATTCAGTTAGTGTGACAGGTCAGCAGTCTGGAGATCAAAGAGGAGCTCTCAGATGTCGAGAGGAAACTGGTTTAAATAGCAGCTCAGAAACACGTTTACCCCGCAGTGTGTGTTAATGTACGAGCACATACACACTCATGTGAGTGTGTACTGCAGGGTTTCACATGTAAATACAGCTGGCTGAATCATTTATGAAGACATGAACCATCCATATATTACATGCCACATGGTTTTAAATGTGACTATGCGAGTAAGAGAGATTTTACTAACAATGTAAAATGATTTACTTGGGTATTGTTTTAAAATAAAATAGTCTTTCACTAGAAAGTTTGCTTAGTCTCACTGAATGGTTATAAAAATCATTGTTTGGGAGTCAGAAATGACTATATTTAGATTAAAGATAGCCAAGTTAGCTTACCTCAGCTAGTTAGCCAGTTTCATCTATGGTACAAACCATATGCCAGTGGTGTTTGGCCAGGGAAAGCAAGGCAAGAAATGCTTGCCCAGTGAATTTAAAAATAGAAATCAATTAAAGCGTACTAAAGTGAAAGCAGTCGCTCTCCTTGAATCTCAAAGTTTTGTGCTATAAATCTTCCTTTTTGCATTCATCCTTTACAGTGTTGCCATCTTGTGGCTGCATGTAGCTATTGTCTCTGGAAACAGGCTTAACTCTGGTTGACTTGGAGACATTGAAATATGTCAGTTTTCCATTAACAATAACTGAAACTTGTCAAGCTGGGAGGCCAGCTTTTTCTAGTTGAGCGTGCATTGTGAATAAACCTGTTATCTTTGGTGGGAGACTATTGAGAGACAATAGTGCTAGATAAGCTGGTCCTGGTTCTGCTAAAAAAATAAAGTCAGTCACTACTAAAAATTTAAATGAAGAAAAACACATCACCATAATTTTTAATCTGTAAAAGTCATACCACTGCTATATTCTAATTAGTAACTAGATCAAACTAGATCATTAACAGACTGAAGGGTCTGTTAACGAACCACACCAAGGTTCATTATTTGTTACAAAATTGTATTAAAATACTCCTGTAGGCACAAACACAGCCGCGAGTTCTAGTTCAGTGAGTCGAATTAGCTTTAAATTAGAGGTGACACAGGTACAGGCTATAGCTTACAGTTTCAGTATCCACAAGTTGGTCAAAGAGGCCATGTCCCTAACAATGCATATCATCAGGCCTTAGCACATTTTAAAAGGCAGTGTTATATATAACTGTAGCTTTGAGAACTCCACTTCTGTGTTAGTGTTGGAGGCTGTTGCTTGCCTAGTTTATAATGCTTCACAGTATATGCATATTTAAAGTTAAAATCCAGGAAAAGCTCTTGGCGGTTTTGGGAAGTAAGAAATCGTGCTAATTGATGTTGCCAGTTATACAAAAGTACGGCATTTACCTTTGAGCTTGACCTTGTGAGTAAATTTTCTTACAGGGAAAACTGTAATGACTGAATTACTAGATACACATTAAGATAAAATGTGTGGCTGTGCCTAAGGTCACCTGTGGTGCTGTGTGGCAGCTGTTTCTAGCCTCATTACAAGCCAATAGGCCAACTGTGGCCTGTGTGTGTAAACTTTATGTTGTTCTCGTCCCTGCGTGGGTTGTCTCCAGATTCTTCGCAGTTTAATTTTCCTGTCAATATAAACATGACCGGTTCTTTGTCAGTGTGTGTGTGTCAGACCTGTGATTGACTGGCCGTCTGTCCACTCATTCATTCGGTGTCGACTGGGATTGCCTCCAGCCCCCTGTGACACTGTTAAAAGGATAAGTGGATACAGCAAATGGATGGCTTATTACTTACTTGCTTAATTAAACAACGATGACTAACTACAGATGAAAAAATCATGTGTCAAGTCAAGATCATTGCTTTTAGTGCTCCATAACTATTAACATTAGTGTGATAAATGATGATAGGGAATTAGCTGTTTTTGGAAATAAAAAAAATATCATAAAAAACTAATAACCTTACTTAACATGGGTTTAGGAAAAGATTATAACCATTAAACATCTAGTTTAACAAACATATGTGCAGCATTAAAGCTGATTGATGATGGCTCTCTTGCTGTATATCTGGTCATATAAAACAGATGCACCTTAAGGATGATGTCACTGAAAGCAGAGTTGAAAGTGTTGCCATGGTAATAGGTGAAGGCAACCATGTTTGGCCCTGACTGGGTGGGATGCTACTGTAAGTAACAGACACACATTCAAAGGACAGTGCGCAGGTACAGCTCGGTTTGTGTGCATCTCTGTGTTTTGTGTGTAAGCAAGTGTGTTTGTGTACTCCCCCGTATCATCCAATTACCTCTACACACAGCTCTGGGGTGATGTACACTGTGTCATCTCATAATGAACAGTAAAAACAGAATCAGAGGTTATTACACGGGGCTGTTACTGGGCACTAAATAGACGTGCGTGGCACAGTTTGTGTGTGTTTTCTCTTGTACATATAATTGGGGTCTAGAGGTATGCATTGTGCATCTGTGTCTGTAACCGTATTATGTCTTTATGTAAGAAACTATCTTTCTTCTGTCTCACTATGTTTGTGTGTGTGTGTGTGGTGGAAGTTAGAAAGAATGTGCTGCTAACTTCAATCATAAAATGTAATCCAAAAAAAAGAGATAGAGAGAGAGAGGTACTTTATTGCAGCATGTCCAACGTGACTGATGGGCTGTGATGAAATACAAGCAGCATGAACATAAAGTTTGTCCATTAATGAGAAAATGTTTTATTGTCTTCAAAGCTACTTTATTCTTTGTAAAGTGGTTACAAAGGATCAAGGATATCTGTATCAATCTCAAGGGGTAATTTTGTACAATCAGCAGAAATCACATAACCATCAAACAAAAAGAGGCAATGCAACATTAAGAATACAGTGATTCATTTCAAAGACCGATGTCAGCAGAGGCATATAGGTTTTTGAGTATATTTGTATATATTTGCACTTTGCCATATGTTATCTGCAGCCACACAGGCAACTTAAATCCTTTGATAAGGAGGGGCTAGCAGAGTTTGGACTAAACAGACACCCAACAATATGATTGTGATTGTAATTTAAACCATTTTCTTCAACTGCAAGTTATGCCCACAAAGTTAAACTTCTCAATATCTGCCAATACCTGTTGTATCCAATAAGAAAAAGTTATGTCAGTTCAGTTATTTATTTGCTGCAAAATGAGATCAAGCATACCAACACTGTCACTAAAACCTGGCATTAATGTTGCCATAAGATAAAGTCAGTTTGCTATCAGTCTACGATTGAATGGGGTCAAGTTCGCAATTAAATGCAGTGTTTTTCTGATTATAGAGCAATTTACTGAAATAAATAGTTTAAAATCACATATCGATTGCTCTCTACATGGACAGAAATTCACATTTAACAATTACATTTGTACTCCCTGTAGAGCAACCTTCCTGCTCTACAGGAACATAACCAGATTATAACTAGCTGGCAGCCAGCTGAGTCAATTCCCCCGAGATGTGCTCATTGACAAAGACTCATTCAGACTGATGGGCTCAGGTTGGCAATCTGTCTGCATGTATATCTTAAACAGAAATTATGTTGAAACCTTCAACAATCTCTCTGAGAGTGACTGCAGTCAGTCCAAATCAAACTGGAACTGTATGCAAAGTTGCCTCTATCAGGCAACCTGTGCAATCACCTTATGATCAAAAGTAGTTGTTAGTGAGCAACACAATCAATCTCTGGGCAACCCTTTAGACACAACGCATTGCAATTAGTAGCAGAATATAAATAAATTCAGTGCACTCATCAGGCAGTCAATGTCCTAACCTTGTACAGGCAAGGAAGGTCTTTCAGGGTCACGTCTGCAAGTTTGCTGCACATTGTACGTAGCTTGAAATCTGTTTTTATTTTTTTAGGTTAAGTGACCCGCGACCAAAGAGAGTGTCTCATAAAAGTGCTGTCGACATGAAAACCACAAAGCTTGTGATAAATGTATATGCACTAGCAGGCTGTGCTACAGGTAGCATCCACCCGAAGCTTATTATCAGTTCAGACTCCACACATGTATCTTTTATCGCCACAGGGGAGATGGTCGTAGGCTTCTTCCTAAAATCCCCGATCATCTCCATAGTTTCTGATAAGTCCAAGAAGGACAACTTGCACTCTTAACTTAAGAATATGGTACCTGGCTTTGGCACTCAGTATAGAGCACAAATAAAAGCATAAAAAAAACCAAAAAGTGCTCATCCACATGAATGAAGGAAAGAAGAAGATTGGATAAAATGCCATCAACCTTCACACGCTATAACCAACATATCAAGTCAGGATCAATGATATGAATCCTCACAGGTCTCGAATACAAATAAAAGCTGAAGAAAAATGAAATTAAAAAAGGGTGCAAAGGTTTTTGCACCCTCTAAACGTGCCAGAATAGTATTTAGTAGAGTGCCCAATACATCATGAAAACCCTGCCTGACCTATAGGCAAACTGGAACGCATCCAGATTTGAATGCACTGATTTCATTATAGGAGATGTAAGAGACTACAGGCCTGTAATGCTATCAGGGCTTTTCCTCCCATTCTCATCCCAGAAAGGTTTCACAACCTGCACACTGCTTTGCCTGGGAGCTACATGAAATCAGTTCATCAGTGCCCACTCTGATGATTCACCCACATTAACAAGAGTGAAAAGCCTATAAGGGTGTAAAGTGCTTTAGAAACTTTTAAGTTCTGATCATTTTATCACATTCACTAATCTAAAATTTATACATAAATTTTTATACATAAATGAGCTCAGTGACTTTGTGGTTCCTCTGAAAGTTCTGGGTTTAGTAACTAGTAGCACGATATAACAGTTATAAAAGGCAAGTTGCCTCTTGTTTGTCAAACGGTATTCTGTGGAACTTTTTGCCTTCAAAGCTAGAGCCTGATTGGGATAATTTAAAAATTGTAAAATTAAACTGAAACAGTTTTTAAATGTTGTGTTGAACTTTTGTGCTTTAATGTGTCCATTTATTATATAGATTTTGTATCTTGTTGTTTTCCTTGTGTTATAAATACCCAACTAGCAACAGGTACTGCAATCTAGCTTAGGCTGGTAATGCTGTGGTGTGTTGCCTGGTTCATATAACACACTTTTCCCTATGTAAAAATAAACTACACTTTAAAAAAAACTTTAAAAAAATTAATTAATTAATATCTAACGTGCAAAATTCTATAACCTGTTTTAGAAGTTTTGTACATCCCAGTAAATATGAGCCAGTGCTGACATGCTTTCATGTATGTGGCATTATCTGGTCACATCCTTTCATTTATATAACTAGTATTCGCTCTCTGGAGGTGCACATGAGATGGAGATGCTGAAATGAAATTTTGGCTTGCAGAACACATTATCGAATGTCTGTAAATTTCAGTATTGAATCAAAATCCCTGATGAAATCAAACCCTGGATGGCTGCAGCCAGCAGACTTATGTGGAGTAAAAGGCATCATATAGCTGACACGAAGCAATCCTGCCTGTGCTGCCTGAGAAATATAACAGAAATATTTACGGCAGATGAGCGCTGCTGACAGGGTCGTTCTCCTTACTTGCAATTAGATGACTGTCAGGCAGACAGTTATAACTGGTTTCTTGATAGTGTACAGGTGCCTGTCAAACCTAAAGTATTTTGTAGGACGGTAATTAAGGGCTGAGTACCTTTCACACTTGATACCTGTACTAGTACTTGGAATTCAGCACTAATACCCAGTGGTACTTGTTTTTTGGTACCGGTACTTGTTTTAAAATGATAGAATGCAGATTTTCACTTACAAAGTAATTCCATAATGTCTGACAGTGTCAGTGATGTTGATGCCATTGTCACAGTGTTTGCATTCAACAGTATTAAATAGTAATCTTAGACTAGTATTGCTTATTGTTATATACTTAGGTTTTAGGCATACTATCTCACATATGGTTAACATGTTTAGCGTAATTAGCATGCTAATAAGAAATTTCAGTGCCGCTAGTGTAAAAATGTTCACCACACAGCTGTCTGATAACATCTTATCAGACTCCCTGTAGAACATGTCAGTGATTGAATAAACATTTCTTCATCATCATGTGCTGTGAGTTCAACTTCATATAAGCTGAAAGGAGGCATGCTAACATTAGCTAACACCCTTCAGCTTTTATTTATTTTGTACTTGACCAGGCGTCTCTTCAGATTAGATGTGTTGCCATGGCCAGCTTTGCGCTTTACACTACAAATGTTTCAGAAGGACTCGTCTGTTTTGAAAAGTGTAATCACAACTGAGATTGCGTTTAGCTCGCTGCCGCTGCCATAGCCCTGTTTGTCTGTTACTATTCAGCATGTGACACGAGTTATGTCACATGTTCTCACTCTCTTTCTTCCTCCAAACTCAGTTGTGCCGGTATTTGGTTCCAATTGATGAAATTTAACTGGGAAAAAAAAGTAGCGAGCATGGTACCAAACCCAACTGGTATTACCAGCAATAGTGTCATGAACAATATATGGAAAAATATAAAACATATAAAAGCATAAAGGATATTTATTAGAAAAGCTATTAGAATAGCTGTTTCCAACTGGAACCTGAACACCACATGCTCACTATTTTATAATAAAATTAGCAAGGATGAAAAAAAACTGAAGCATTCATAAATTAATGGCAAAAATTGTTAGCTAAATAGCTGCTCAAATAACTTAAAATATCTCAAACAGAATACTAAAATTAATACGTAAATTATTTGTTGGGTGAAGTTGGATGAACATTTAAAATAGCTGGCTAACAGTAGGCTAATGGAGAAGTGGTTGGTAGTTTGTAATGAATAAATGATCAGAACAGTTTGCTAAAACTTTATAAGGAGTTGAAATAGTCAGCTAGAGTCCTTATTAGCCAAAAATAGATAAATGGTAAATTGCTCTAAAAAAAAAAAAAAGCATTTAGTTTTTAAAAATCGAATATAACCATTTTCTGAATATAGTCTCTGCAATATGAGACAAATAAAAGGCTATATGTAAGCTTGTTTCTGCAACAGAAAAAAGGAAAAACATTTTTTGCCAAATTTCAACTTACTAATATAAACTTCTGGGAAAATAACTTGAAATTAATAAAATAATTTTAAAAGTCATTAAGTCAAAATTGTGAGCTAATAAGTTAAAATTTTAATAAGGTGGCAATGTTTTTTTTTCAGTGGCAGAAACAAGCTTCTGTAATAAATGGATGAAATACTCAGCTAGAAAATATATAGCAACTAGTTTGTGCTAATCCTGCTAATGTAGTGCAACTGCATGTAAACACATCTAAACATTAATAGTCTAAAGGGGTGAAGTGTAACAATAATCGCTTTTTAAAAACACATTTTTAGTGTTAATTATTTAAAAAAAGATAACATGATGATGATGATGATGAGTAAGTGGGGGTGGAAATGTACATGATATAAACACTCGTCCCACACGGCCAGCAAACTGCAGGAAAATGTGCATCTGTGATATGATATTCTTTCTTCTTCCTCAAAGGTCTGATTGCTGAAAAGAATGACTTGCCCATCGAGGAGGAAGAGGATGAGCGAAATCTCAACTACAACCCTCCAGCTCAGAAGTCCCTGCAGGAGATTCAGGAACTGGACAAGGATGATGAAAGTCTGGTGAAGTACAAGCAGACCCTGCTGGGGCCAGAAGCAATGATGGCAGGTTTGTGTGTGTTTATTCTTTGGCTGTGGAAGAAAACGATTCATGATTCATGCTGGTGCCCAGTCTTACTGCAGCTTTTAGACTTTAATACTATCCGCTTACAACAACAATTTGCGATGCACAAATCTGCACATACACACACATACACACTTACTACGGACCTGCTTGTCTCAGCATCTCTAACCCAGCAGCCAGTGTTATGGCAGCTGATATCAGTACAGCTCCGACTCCCTCACTGCTGTAACTCAGCACCACCTCATCTACAGCTTAGTAGCATTGAATTCTGTAAGAAAGGCTATAATGAGACAATGGAAGAGCAGCAAAGAGGGGAGATGACTTTATCGTCGAAGAGAAGCTGTATGCTGAATACAGCTTCTCTTTGCATGCTGAATACCAAAACTATCTCTAAATACCAGCTTGGGACAAGACGTTTTTCCAGTGCTGCTAAATGTTAGATACTGTATTTTAAGATGCTTTTTGATATTCCAGCATTAGTGCAATGGCCAGCCTCTGATTACAGATCGAATAAGTGATATCTGATGTGGCCAGCTTGTTCATTTTCCCTGCTACTGTTTTATGGTGTGGAACTCAGTCAATCAAGAAAAAAACGAAAAGATGAAAACTGAACAAACAAAAGCCAAGCAGGTACTTGAATTCAATAATGGCCTGTTTCTCCTCTTCAGACGCCTCTGGTCCTAACGTCAAGGTGACCAGACTGACCCTGCTGTGCGACGATGCTCCTGAACCAATTACTATGGACCTGACAGGTACGCAGTGTCTCTCTTTTGTCACTTCTTCACCAAACTACTTTTTCTCTCTAACCTCGTCCAGCTGTGGATACGATATGGTGTTGCTGTACACTTATTAATGCTTTGCCCTGAAGCAAGGCATCCCATCCCACTGTGCTGCATTTTATGTGCAGTAAGACTGCAGTGGGTGTGCCAGTGCTCGAGAGAGGGGAGACAGCTAGATGTTTGCTTAGTGGACATACTCTTTTTTTTTCTCCCTGTGGCAAACTGAGGACAGAGAGTGATCTTTCTCATATTTAATTACAGTATGTGCATGTGTTGAATGGTAATTGCAAGTGTATGTCACTCCCTATGTCCACTTCCATCTGTGTG
>VUQG01042271.1:0-21583 GCA_015106755.1 Etia nguti
ACCTATGAAAACATCTTATCATTTTACTTTCACAACAATAGCATCTCATTTATATCCACAAAACCTGAGTTATATGTGATACAGCTTATTATGACGTAAGTAGCAGTCAGCTAAGAGTGCCCCTTGGTTTTTTGGTTTTTTGCTTTTATGCACCTAGAGCATTTTATAAAATCATTGCACCATTTTATTGTCATGGCCAACAACAAACAATAGTCTGTGTACTGCTATATAAAACAATCCAGTTTCACAAGCACATCCAGGCTTTTGTGACATTAGTTTTCTCAAATAACTCCCAGTGAAGGATAGCAATATACTTCTACTACAACAATAATATCATGAGATATGAGAAGGAAAGGCAAGAGGGCTGAATGACCTATAATAAGAATTAGCAGCAATTTGTTCAGGTTTTCACATGGCCTATTGTGTTAAGTTACAATGGTTACATTTTTTTAAGGCTATAATAATTCATTCCTAAAGCTACTAATATTGCAGCAGTTTTTTCAGGTTACACATACAATATTTCTTGGTCCTGAGGCATCATTCCCAGTGCAGTTTCTCTGCATCTAATTTGCTTCTGGAAATAATGGTAACCTTTGACCCAACGAAGGAAAAGTGACTGAAGATGGAGAAGTTCAGTTACATGGGGATCCACAGTCATGCTGCATTTCATAGTGGAAGCTGGTCTTATAACATTTTGATTAGCTCTGGGAATTGAAGAATGAATCGCCTTATGTTTAAAATGAAGGAAGGGAAGGAGAGGGAGGAACAGATGAGAAAAAAAAATCAATGCATAGTCTGGTCTAGTGTGGTCCATTGGAATCCACTGATGAATATTTTTTTCTCTGTCTGTGTGTCTGAATATTTGACCGTAGGGCTTGGCTGTTCCTCGGGTTGGAAGTAGACTTTCCAAAGTTCAACTTGAGCTCCCAGACTATACTAACATCAAATTAATCTGGTTATTTAACAACATCGGTTGATAACTTTAGTACGGGATGAAGGCAAAACACATTTCTGATCCTTTTATATAAATATACATCTTTTTTTTATTACTGCTATCCATAAAAGGACAGGTAGGTTCAGTCCCATATAACCATGGTAGGCAGTTATATGAGCCTGATGATTTGTTACACAGCTAATATCAAGATGAGGGAGAAATGGCTGTGCAAATGTCACAAGTATAGATTATAATTAGAGAATAATGTGACCAAGTAAAAGCAATAAAAGTGCTGTTTTGACAAATGGGGTGTCACTGAACACTGCTGCCAGGATAAAAGAAAGGAAGGCGTGGCTGAGGGAGTCTGAACGCTACTGACAGAAATAGAAAGAGAGAAAATGATTGTGAGGGTGGGTGCTGAGTAATGGCACATTTATTCACTTGACTGAAAACAGGTTGAAAATGGTCTTCTTTGGGGACATATAAGGAAAATTGTGTGAAAAGGGCCCATTAATGAGGGTAGGCGTCTGTACTTCAGGCTAAAATAATTCCACCTATTAACTCAGTAAAACTTGTTTTTGGTCAGACCCATTTTTATTAAAATTCTTTTGCTCTAACTTAGCAGTAATAAATTGTTGTAAGGTTTTTGTGTGTGTCTGTGTCTAAGTATGTGACCTTAAATTGAACCTTATTACATGCTTTCAATTTCAGTTACTGCACAATAATGTCAAATGGAATACAGTGAATGCATTCATGTTATGGTTGTTTTAACGTGCAGGATTTCTATATAAAACATTACTCTACCACACGGGTCACATTACATCTTTCATTTGGACCCTTTGCTAATCACAGCACGCTGCAGAATTAGAATAATGAGACCAATGGTGCCATGAGCAGCTCTATGGTGGTCCCGCTGTGTTGATCTCTTTATCTCAGAGACTCACAGGGTAAAACTGAGCTCAGGGATTTTCAATTTGAAAAACACAAGGGTGTGACCTTGAAAATGATTCATAGAAAGGATATATGTTTTGTGTGAATTGGTAGGTGTACATGGATAGATTTCCTAAAATAGACTTGACAAGGTAACAACAGCCACTGGTCCATCTGTCATCAGAGTGATTGACCGGTGAACTCTCAACTGTCCATCGTTTATCAAAAAAGTATTGTTGTTACTTAAGGTCTCACTTCATACAAATGCCAACTGATAGGTCTCCGTTTTTTCCAATTTTTATACTTATTGATATCAAACAAACTCAGTTTTAATGATAATAGTTATTTCACATGCTTTTTAAATGATATTTAAAAAATAATGTTGATTTCATTTATTAAGTAGAAAAAGCTACCCAAACCTACCTGGCCCTGTTTGAAAAAGTATTTGCCCCCCTAAACATAATAACTGCCTGTGCCATACTTTTTAAACTGTTGGTATTATGTTCTTTTTATTAATAGTATGTTAATTCTATGCCAGATATAACTGGATTAAACCTTCCAAAAGTTAAGTGCGACAAATATGCAAAAACATAAGAAATCAAGAATGGTGCAAATACTTGACATTTCTGGTTTTCTATGACAAGTTGTAAGTTCTTATAAGCACACTTTTGTTTATCAACCTCACTTAGAGGTTCTTGAAGTGCACCAGTGGTACAGTTTGGACCATAGGCTTTTAGACAAGGACACACTATTTTTGTAGTTTAACATCAAACATCAAGATTGAAGTGCAGACTTTCAGTTTCAATTCAGTGTCTTTAACACAAGTATTGTATTAATGGTTTAGGAGTTATATCCATTTTATACATAGTCCCTCATATTTAGATGACAATCACAATTTTAATTATTAAGGTTGTTTTTAATAATTTGATAAAAATCCTTTAACGGGGCAGGGATAGATCAGTAGGTAAAGTGTTGGCCCCGTGATCGGAAGGTGAGGGGTTCGATTCCCCTGAACGGCTACCCTGAGGTACCCCTGAGCAAGGTACCATCCCCGGGCGCCAAATGGCAGCCCACTGCTTCACTGAGTGAATGGGTTAAATGCAGAGAGGAATTTCCCCACGGGGATCAATAAAGTATACATTATTATTATTAATCAAGGACTGCTTAAAGTCATTGACTAAAGTATTTAATTGACCTTTTGTCATGAATATCATTGATGAAAGGTGTGCATGGACATCACCAAATGCTACGTTTCTTCCCTTGAGATGCTCTGCTAGGCCTTTACTGCCGTCACCTTTGGCTGCTACTTATTCATTGGTCACTGCCTTCAGTTTTACATTTAATACTGAAAAACAAGCTCTATAGTGCTGAGATCAGGTGGGTGACTGATCAGGCTCTTGAAAAAGTATTCTGTTTCTTTGCCTTGAGAAATTCTTGGGTTGGCCTTTCTTTTTTGTTATGCTGTTGGGTCATCAGTAAAAACTGCTGTCCGATCAGTTTGGCTGACTCTGAGCAGAGAGTATAGCCCTGTTCTGTAGCAGAATTCATTCTGCTGCTTCTAGTAGTGATGTGGTATGCTTCAGATCATGAGCTCTTTCTCTCTGTTTTCTTCTCCATACCTTTTCTGTCATTCCGATACAAACTAATTTTGGTGCTATCTGTCCAAAGATTGTTTTCCAGTACTGTGCAGACTCTTTTAAAGTTTTTTTTTTTTTTTCAGGCAGCTAATCTGGCCTTCTTGTTCTTGAGTGTAAACAGTGGTAACACTCAAGTTAGATGTTGTGAAGGGGTTTTTCTTAAACAGGAAAAGAATTCTGTCATCATGCTCTTTAGTAGTCTTATGTGGTCTTTTAGGCCTTTTTGATGTTACAGTAATGTACAATTGTTGTTGGGATGCACAGAAGAAAAATAACAAAAGCTGGGCCTAACTGTACAAGAAATAGAAAGCCTACTGTATTCTTTTCTAGTCAGTGGCTTGCTTAAATATTTTGCTGATGATTCAACACATTCTCTAAGTGACCACAGAGCTTTTGTCGGCTAAACCTACATTTAGGATATGAATACCAACTCTGGTGTCCTGTACTTTGCATGCCTACTATCTATCCATGACCCTGCCTGGCACACATATCAAAGTGTGCAAATAAAGCTCTTGAATTTGAAACTTTATTACTCTTTCTTGCTGTTGTACAATACCTCTGCTGTCAATGTTTGTTAACTTAAACCCTACTTATTTTCATAAATAATTTAAGTGAAATATTTTCCACAAGCTTGGCAATTAAAGACCAATTGTTGGCTGGAGTTTTCTTGACTGAAGATTTTAATTCTCAATGTTGTGTCCAATACCTGATCAATAACCAGGTAGAGCAGGGGTGGGCAGTTCATTTTCCACGGAGGCACATGAGACACTGGGAGTGTTGTGGAGGTATGCTTCAATAAGCTGAACTCTATTATGCTCAGTATTCATTTTATGTCTTTATAAACTGCTACTGATAAGAGTATATGTCACAATTAGGCAACATGCAAACATGAAACAGGCATAGTAAAAAAAAAATCCATAGTAGGAAACATTTTATCACAATTTAATTAAGATTCCCCAAAACAATCATGAACAAAATGTTCAGGGTTTTGCAAAATTTCAAAGACAACTTTATATAAAGTGCTATTGCTATTTTTCCGTGTAATTTAATCATCCAGTGTTTTTTTCTTGTTCGTTGAGAGAAATATTTTCTGTTTTGGACCTGTGCAAAACAGAAAATTTGAACAAGTGCATTACATTTAGTGTAAGAACTCTAGAATGTTCTTGCCTTTCTTCTCACAAAACTCAAACTTCTGCTCTCAGGACACATACTCTCTTTAGCACTTTGCATAGGCTGAGCCACCGGACAGCTGTGTGGTAGCCTATGTCACCATGTTTAATCTCATGCTCCTCCGAAAGTGTAACAAGCTGTCTATAATTAGGTGCTCTTTTCCTGCTAAAGTTAACTATTTTAATTCCAACATCAACAGCATGGTTCATCTTTTTTTACACATTTTTTTAACACAACTTACACAACACCTGCAGTTTTATATTATAATGAACCCCCAAGAAAGCAAAACAAGACAAAACAAAAAACAAAACATTTTTCCTTGTCAGACTTGGGCATCCATTAGTTGTAACACCTTCTAGTTTGTTCCATTTCAGGCCCAGCTTTCACTGTCTGTTTTAGTCTCTCTTATTGAGAGCATTGTTTCCAGCTCCTCCGTAATTTAAAACTCTTCTATTATCTCAAATACAAAGTTGAGTAACTGGGCTGTGCCGAGGACATCACAGCTGTTGTCCATAGCCATGGAAAAAAAAATTCAAAATTGTCTGCTTGTCCCCATCAGACCCTCAGAGAATGGCTTAGTGTTTCTTGCGATTCGGTGGGAAATCACCTAAGCTGGTCTCGACTGCTCCATCCCTTAATGTGTAAAGCTTTGGTAGCAAAGGTTCAGATGTCCATTCCTGCTCTGCATCAGTCAAGTTCTTGTATTTTTCTGTGTGTTTATTCTCGGAATGACCATTCAAACTGTAATCCTTTAACACAGCAATCTGCTCTGCATAAACTAATCACAGTTATTTACGTTTGAATCCTAACTTTTCATTGACCTAATGTGGGCTGGTCAGGGACAAACAAAGGGGCGGATGTGGCCCAGAGGCTGTACAATGCCAAGATCTGAGACAGAAGATCATCTTTCCTCTACTGACGTCAAGTACCTGAAAAGAAGCAGACTTATAACAATGAAGGCCACGTCTCATTATAACTTTTGAGAGTGTTAGATTTGTTCTCTTGGTGTGCAGAGGTCAGATTTCACCCTTTTTGGCTCTTTTGTGTGTGTGTGCGTGTGTGTGTGTGCATGGTTTTGTTTATGAATGTTATTTCTTACCACAAAGAATTTTTGAATTTCGCTTTATTAAGCTTCTAACAAAAAAATTATGAACACAAGGTAAAAATATTTGAAGATTTTCAATTTCCATTTAACTCACTGGTTATTATGCTTATCACAGAAACTTGTTTTGTGTCTTTGCACTTGAGGACATAGGAGAATGTGATTTATTGTTGTTGCAGCTGTGGCATCTTCATAGTGCATATTGTTAACATAAAAATAACAATCACTGAAAATCACATTCAGTGGCTTGGAAGGTGAAATTAACACCTTGTCCAAAGCTATGACAACAATGTCCTAACAATGAAAGAGGACAGGCCTGTGACTGCTGACTGTAGCAAGCACAGGCTTATATTTCAGCAAGGTTATTGGTTAGCTATGTAGCAGTGGTAATATGCTGTCATATTAGCTCTCTGGACATTAGGATGTGATGCCTCAGAGGGATATCGCAGGGCTGTATCTCCTCCAGCAGGGCTGAAGCTGGATCGCTGCTCAACCAGACAAAAGTAACATGCACAAGTGAATAATGATGATATTGTTAGTGAAGTGTCACTTCAGATAATATATTTTTGTTTATAGCTTTAGATATTGCCTTTAGCTTGCCATACAAAAGCCTTGGAGTCACAGTACTTCTGCTTTGGTTTAGGATACAGTGGAGAGAAAATCCAGTGCATTGAAAAGAAAGATAAATTGCTCCGTGTGGCCAGCAAGAAAATTGTTGTCAGATCGATGTCAATGTAAGATACAGGTAATTAATGGATCAATGCATTATAGAGTGTGCAGTCCCAGATATTGGGGACATGGTCTAATCAAAGGGTATTGAGGTCCTATACTTAAGGTAGCTGTGCTAATTTCAAGGTACAGGACCACAAAGTACTATATATATTTGACTGTTGTTTCCCAACCTCTGCAGGAAGTCCACAGTCTCCAAAGAAAAACAGCAAAAGCAGTTGTTTCAGCAAGGGCCTCAAATCGTGGTGGCAGCTGTGGGTGTAACTTGTTTTACACATGACCGCGAACCTTAACCAAATATTTATCATTGCAAGAATAATGATGAAAATCCATAGTAAAATGCCAGTTTTGCTTTCCTATGCAAATACCAATTTTACTCCAATGTATGATGTTTCCCTCACATAAAAAAACAAAAACCAAAAAACCTTTCATTATCCAAATCAGTGACAGTATGATACACAAGTGTGCCATCATGAGATTAATGTATTTTCAGCTGTCATTTGTAATGCTCTATGTCACTCTAAGAGGAATTTAGGTAAATTAATTTCATGCAATATAAAGCTCTTATTGAAATCCTTCTGTCACTATAGTTTCATTTAAAATCATATAATTTATTTAATTTGTAAGCAAACAAGAACAGACACTGATTGTTTTGCCATTCTCACAACCAGCTCTGGAGATACAACTAAAGACTTGGTCAGCCCACATTTGCCAGGCTGAACACAAGCGAGTAGAAATCAACCTGTCTAGTATGCAGGGTAAACATGCACAAACTGTTGTATAGTATGATTTCCCCCTTTGAAATGACCTTCAGAAAGGGATGGCAATATCTGGTGTGACACCTTTGCACACCCATCCTATTGTTTATAATGAGTCAGTAACAAATGTGTACATATTTTTACACTCCCAAGAGATTCGGAAGACATGGTCTCACAATATTTCCAAACTATTGCTGAATTTTATTTCAAATTTGAAGATGATTCTAAAAATGGTGCTAAAAATCATTATAAATGTTTCCAATGTCAAATTTTGCTACATGGATCAACAAGATGACAAAGAGACAAACCTATATCATAACTTATCATAAGCTCATTAAATTGATGCTGTGTATTGTGCTTTATAAAACAGACTTGCTATGCTCTGCCTCTTATTGGGATGACTCAGCCTGAACATTATTTTACCCACAGTGCAAGGTTAGCATAACATGTTACAGGTCACCAGGGCAACCAAGAGTCGGGTAGTATGTTGATGTGGCTCTCTTCACTGTTTGGTGTATGGTAGACACTGGGTCTCACTCTCTCCTCTTGGCTCTGGCTGGTTTAACAGACTGTTTGTTACACAAGTGTTTGGCATGGCTCTAATCCTACTGCTGAGTCCCTCATGGGCCACATCCTGTTACTGCTCTGCTCCCACTCGCATGTTCACACATGGGTCATTGTAGGGCGTTGGCTAGACCTCCAAAATTTAGACATTAAAAGACATGGCAGACACCCAAATATAAGAAAACACATACAGTTTATATGTGTTTCATACAAAACTCGGCTTGTCAATTGAGAAGCAGGCAGGCATTTCCCTTTTCATTACAGTGCCACCTTGTTTGTGACGATGGCTCTCCTGTTTTTGGAAAATGTTTTTTGGCCAAGACTTTTCATCCTGGAAGCCCATAATTAGACAGCACCGGATACTGTAGAGGAAGGATGAGGTTAAAGAGTGGGAGCGAGTGGCCTGTTTTGCTTGGTGGTTTTTGTGACGAGATGCTTAATTACAGGAATGACACCCCCACTGGACCTTGACGACACATTTCCTGTGATTAGAGGAAATGATCGGTATCGATTACAAGAGGAGAGGAAGAGTCATGTTTAATTGCATTAGAGTAATTGCATATTGATGGCTCCACTTGGCCCTATCCTGACTGCAACATGTCAGGTGTGAAACTTGTTTACACCACAATGTTCAGAAAGTTGCTTAACATGCAAACATTGTTTCCTGTAAAAAAAAAAAAAAGAGCAATTTGTCTCTATGTTTAATGGGAAGCCTGCTAAGAAGCTAAATACTCTTTTTATCTACATTTTGCAGCTGCCACAGAGAATCCTCCTTAAGATTTTCCAAGCACAACAAATTAGGTATAAATTTGATTAAGGTCACAATGTTTACTGTTGACCTTTGGGTTACTTTGGGCAACTGTCAGTACGTATTTAAAGTTGCAATGTCAGGGATGATTTTGTGGTTCCCGTTGTGTTATGAAATCATTGATCTCTCACTTTCTTCTTGAGAAATATTGACAAAATCCTTGTGCTAAATTGTACAATATAGCTGTTCTGCTGACTCTGTTCTGCTGATGATATTTATCATCCGGCACCTAATCAGTTTTGCACTGAACTGCAGAAAAGACTTAATTATTAATAAAAAGAAAAACAACAGAAGACATGCTGATTAAAAACAAGCAACAACAAGCAATCGCTTTTGGATGTTTCTTTGGAGCACTACTAAATAACTGTATTATTCATTAGAAACAATCGATTTTCACGAGGCAGCAGCACAGTTATAGACATGTTTTTGTATATTTTAATTGCGCTGTCAACACAACTGCCCGTTTCACTCTCTCCTTCCTACATAGTCTGGGTTCTCAGTGGCTGTGTTTTGAGCAAACCCAGACAGCCTTGATCTTCAGCCAGGGACAGCAACTACGGGGCAGGCAAGGCCGCTGAAAGTTGCTCTGCTCCCAGGTCACTGTGGTCTGGAAGCCAGCATGGGATCACTGAGTAAACAAGTGGTTTTAGTCAGGGGGTGGCTCAGAGCAGCCAGAAGCAGGGCGTGTATTTGCATGGGCATGCATGCGTGCGTCTGTGCCAAGAAGTTTTAAACACTTGGATATGTCCATTGTATTCTGTCTCCTGAAGGTTTTTTTCAATTATTTTTATTTATTTTATTTTTTAAAACATGGACTGCTTCATATTTCAACTGGGGGCTATGTTTTGTGTTGTATGTTACCATGACATATTACTGGAGACAGTCTTCTGGCCTCTATGTGCTGGGGGTGGGATGGCTGTTTAAGCACATCTCATCAATATCACTTTTCAGCACTTCCACTGGCACACATTAGAGAGCTATCAGAAGATATTACTGTATTAAACTGTTCTTCATGTATATTCCTGCTCTTATTTTACAGTGGCAAAGGACGAAATGAGCTTTGTATCCCCAAATTAAAACGCAATTCAAATAGACAGAATGATTTTGATATAATCATCTTAAGTATGACACTGCCAACTTAGGGAATTACTACATTGTGGCTTATTTGCATAATGAGTGTCCCCATGTCAATCTGTTTGTTAAAACTTGATGAAAATCATGACATGTGTTCTCCTATTATATATAAAAATTCCACCCCAAGAAACATTTCATGAGGGTAGTAAATGAGTAAAAGCTTTCCAATCCAAACAGCCATCATTCCATGCAGCCTTACTCCTGACACAGCTGAGCTAGAATTGCCTCCTTGCATTTTTGCTTTGTGTTATTTCCATTAAAATCTTTTAGACAGACTGAATCAGTTTTTACATAGAAAAAGAAAAGAGGTGAATAAATAAAATAAGACAAATCAGTATAAAAAAATGGTTATAACTCAAATCTAAAACTACAGTTAATTTTTGGATTAAAACTAACAAATGAACGATGGACCTTGTAAATTATTTAAGATGGATTTTTAGATTCTATTATAAATCCAGCAGACAAATCGCTCCGATCCATTTAATCTTGGCATTTGGTCTTCTACAGTAAATATCAGGGCTTGGCTCCCTGTTTGACTTCCTCTCTCAGCCAAAATGTCCCATGCCAACTTTTGCCTGGCGTATCGTGTGTCTTCATTAGATCAGAGGTCTCATAGGACTACAGCAAAATGTTAAGCAAATGTACAATCTCCTCCCAAGCTAATCTATCCATCTGCTTTCAACTGCTTATGATGCTGTTGCATCAAAGGAAATGAACAATTTCATAAGTTTTGACTCAAGCCTTAATCAGCAAAATACTAATATTTACCTCTAATCCACTATGCCAAAGGCTTGGTTGTCTCCACAAAACAACCATGGTTCAAATACTTTAAGTTTCTTTCCTTCCATCTTGAATTATATACACATCAAATAAAATTAAAAATAATAAAAACAATAGAATACACTCGGTGTGGGGTGATAAGATTATGATTTGAACTTATACTCCACAACTTAGTAGGGAAAAGGCTCAATAGTCCTGAGAGTTCCCAAGATTATCTATCTCACTTAGCTATCTAGCTAGTTCAGTCAAATAGCTACCTAGCTAGCTATTTAAACTTGTGGTAATGAAATAGAAATTCTTTGGAGTTTTATATTGCAATTTTTTTCCTTCATGTCATGTACACATCTTCAGTTATTACTTGGGCTTTCATTGCTGATTGTAACATTTAATTTGCCAATAAATGCACCTGCATTCTACATGATTAGCCCTGAGCAAGCTCTTCTTTTGTTTTTGTCATGTAGAGTGGGGCGTGTGGCGAATGGGTAGTGGGCCTCCAATGCAGGACTCAGCAAACAGAATGTTGAACTTACAGCTTTATTGCTGGCAAAAAAAAAGGCAAAATACAAAATTTTACCTGGTCAGGAAGGAATGACAGAGATTACGTGCACCATGAGGGAGAACACCACACTGAACACAGGGAGATGCAGACAATATATACACAGGAGGGTGATTGTCTACAAATCTTCTGAATTATTTAAAAAAAATCAGATCCAACTCTGTAACTGCAAAAATATTTTAAGTTTAAAAAATCAAATGCAAGTAAATTCTACTGACACTTCATTGTATTTGTCACCGAAATACAGTTTTTTCTTGCTTTGATGCTTTAACTCTCTCTTAGTCCAGGTTGGGACTCCTGCTCTTCAGACACCACACCTGTGGACCATCAGCCTCGTCACCTACCTGGACTTAAGGAACAGTTCCTGTATCCAGTCCCTGCCAGATTGTCTGCATTCCCTGCTTGATAATCAGGCTCTTTATGGCTCTCCTGTGTTCCCAAAGTTAGATTTTTCTGGCTCCCTGCATTCCACTGTTTCCTGCGTAGCCATGGAGTAGCTCTCTTCCCAGACCCACTTACCTGCTGATGCTGAGCTGTTTCATTCCCCCTAGAATCCCTCATAGGAAAACTCTCCATAACCATCTGTCTGCCTGCCCGTCCAACCTCGTGTGCCCCCTGTTGCCAACTCAGAGCAAACCAGTGGCACTTAGAGTATCCTCTTCGACACCTAAAAGAGATCTCTCTCACTCAATCTTCCTACCTTTGGAACTACTTTGTGACATATCTTCAAATATCCTTACCTGGACTAACCTACTTCTGCACTTTCCCAGTGAAATCTCACTGAGTCTCCTGCGCAGTTCCCCAGAACACTCCTTGTTGGCATCACCTCTTGTGGAGAATTTTCCATTAAAAAGAAATCTGTACAACCTAAAACTGCCTCTGTTAGGTCTTGCTTTAGATTCCAATTTATATTGCTGCCACTAACACAATTTAAAGAGGGATCTGACACTTCTCCTTTCTAATCTGTTGTATGTATTACAGTAATTTGTGTAATTATGATTGCTTTTTCACAGGGTAAGTGGTATCTCTTTTATTCCCACTTCCCAACCAAACATGCAATCCAAGAAAACTTGGATGCTAAAGGTGGAGCTCAGGAGATGCCTGACCTTGCAGTAGGGAATAAAGAGTTGAACAAACACATACAATTCCAGTGTGAATACAGCATAAGAACTGAATACATAGGATCCTATGCTAAATACTCAATGTCTTACATTGTATCATTTGATTGACTGTTGCCAGTTTTCTTGTTAGTTTTTGATGATAGGCCAAGTCCATTTCCACAAAGATTCTGCTCATAAATTGTCTATGGATGAGAGGGTAGAACTGGTTCATTAATGTTAGAACAAGCAAGCTATTTTTATTATCAACTGTGATATCAAATTTTGGCTGGTGAGAAAACGGATAAACTAAACAGTCTATTCATGGATTGTCTTAATGCAGCAAAGCACTACACAAAATAGCACTCACTTGCAGCGGTGCTCCTAATACTTAACTTTAAGCCTTTACAATTTAAAAGTAAGTTATACATAATAGAAAAAGTTATACAAACCAAAATCATTTTTTGTACCAGGCTGAGGTGGTGGCCTATCAGGGTTAACTTGCTTTTAGAGCCTCAAGTGGCCATTTAAGGAACTGCAAGCTTACCAACTTGCTTCATTTTTGAGCCTTGGAGGTTGCCACAGCAGGCGACCAGTGGTGGGCTGGTTATTATCGCTAGCCGTTTATCTTCACAGTAAGAAGGTCCTGGGTTTGAATACAGCCTGGGACCTTTCTGTGTCGAGTTTGCATGTTATGACCTATGGCTGTGTGGGTTCTCTCCAGGTAATCCACCTTCCTTGTATAGTCCAAAGATATGCATTCTCTTAGGTTAAACTGGTGATTCTAAGTTGGCTCTAGGTGTGATTGAATTGTTGTCTGGTAGCCCTGCAACAGACTGGCGAACTGCCCTGGATGTACCCTGCCACTCTTTCTCTGTGACAGCTGGGAGAGGCTCCAGCTCCACTAAAACCCTGAATTGTATCAGTGGTAGAAATTTGGATGGATGGACGTTGTCATAGTTGCTCACTGGAGAAAAAAAAAATCTGCTTTACTCAAGCCAGAGTATTAGTTTTAACACTTTCCTTTACGACATATGGCTTAAAGTGATAGTTGTGTGTGGGTGTTAGATTTTTATTTAACTGCTTTGAATGGCTGTTATTCAACATCCTAGAGTTAAGAGGAATGGTGAAAGTGAATGTTCTGTAAATTAACACATTTTTTCAGCTTAGGCACATGTAAAACTGAGTTAACTGCTGATGTGAGCAGTAGATTTGCTGATTTCTAAAGAGATGATGATTTTGTACTCATTAAGTACTATAGTAGGTTGCTTAGCAATGCAGAATTTTGTACACCAGAATCCGGTAATTTCCATTTGTTTTCACGGTTCTGGGTTTCTTGATCCTGAGTTTTAAGTTCTGGACTTTGTATTCTGTTATCCAGTATCCTCTAGTTGGCTTTTAGTTTGTTTTCACCTTAATGTACTTTCTTAGGGTTTTCAGTCTTTCGTTCTTTGTTCCAGTTACAGCTTATATTTGAATTTATTCATGTCCCCAGTTTTTCCCTCTCTTTTTCTTCAGTGTTTGCGTTTCATTATTGTTAGTTTTTGGCTCTTATTTCCTGTTTGACTTCAGTAGTTTGTCTCTTGTGTATTGGCTTTAGGTTTACTTCCCGTCTCTTGTCTTGATTGTTAGCAGCTGTGTTTTGTTATACTCCCATATCGATCTTCTGTAACGACCTTGTGTGCAAGTCCTGCTTTTCCCCTGAAATCTTGTCAGAGTGTCTGTTTACAAACCCTCATATTGTCATTGTCTAATGCTCCTCACCTTTTAAAAAATTGGGATTCAGATTTCATTGTATTCTTTGGACTTTCTTTTGACCTTCTCTCCCTAATAAATGGTTTTGAGAGTCCTGCATTTCTTGCATTTGTGGCCACAGAGGCCACTGTTACCACTGCTTAACACGTGCTATGTAGTCTTGTTTTAAAATTTCAAACATGACTGCACATAATTTCCTACTTATTTTATGTACACAATTCACTAAAACAACTAATGTGGAGTATCTCAGTGTGAATGACCACGGCAGACCCGATGGCATGAACAGGATTTGCATCCTTTATTAAGACTTCACGGTTGCTGTTTCCACACACAGAGCTGCAGCTCTCCCGCTGCCAGCTCAACATTACCAACAACAACAACTGAGGACCCAGTCCCATATTTAAGTCGGCGGGGCATGATTGCCGCCTTCCCTACATGGCAACGGAGATCTCCTCCACTCCCGCGCCATCAGGGAGCACGGGTGGGGGTGGCGGCGGTGCCAGCCAGGACTGGATCTGGACGGCCAGGCCCTCCATCCTCTGCAGGTGGCATTCAGACTGGTCCTGCAGCTCTTCCCGCAGGCGGCGCGACACCGCCGCCTGCTCCTGTTGCGTGGCCGCCAGCTCGGCCACCATTTGGGCCAACCTCTCCCTTGGCTGGCCCAGTCATGGGTCTGCCGCGCCCTCTGTCCTGGGTTTCGGCACCACTGTGAATGACCACGGCAGACCCGATGGCATGAACATGCTTTGCATCCTTTATTAAGACTTCACGGTTGCTGTTTCCACACACACAGAGCTGCAGCTCTCCCTCTGTCAGCTCAACATTACCAACAACAACAACTCAGGACCCAGTCCCATATTTAAGTCGGTGGGGAATGATTGCTGCCTTTCCTGCACGGCACCGCAGACCACGCCCCGCCATACTCAGGTTAAGTTTAGGAAACATGCTGAGAAAATGTGAAATACCCTCCACCCACAATCAACTCTCAGGTTCTCTTACAGGAATATAACTTTCAGTACCTTTATTCATCAGCACCGCAGACTACCCTCATACACTGTGTCCCATCCCTCCTATCCTGGCCCAAAGCTGAGTGAGCTGCACTAATATTTCTCCAGTGCCCTGGGAGTAAATCTGATAGACGGCACAAAGAGTTGGCCTATAAGAAAATGTGTTTTGTAAATGCACTGAGAACACAACCAGAGATCTTCAGTTCTGTCAACATAATCAAAAAAGTATTCTGTGACATTTTGGAGAGTAGTAATATCTCAATAAAGAATAAGAAAATGCAGGGAAAATGAGATAAAAGAGAATTCTAGTAAGCTGGCCTCTTCAGATTCATTTGTTCAACTTTCTCGACACTTAAACAGTGCTGGAAGGCACATTAAATTGTGTTTTTCTTTTTTGAACGTGGGGTTTTCAATGAGTCTAATTAGCATTTATAGATTCACTGAGGAACTTGATTACAGCTTTTAAAGTCTGCAGCTGGTCATTATGCTAATCCAAAAGCCTTCGGTGTGTACTTATAGAACCCGGCCACACAATGAGTGGTGTTTCATGATAGTGGAATGAATTGTAAGTGAACCAAGTGCTCTTTAACTAGAAAATACCTATTTTTTTCTATGGGACATAAACTCTTGCCTGAGCCTAGATAGCAAGATATGAGTCAGAAGTTAATCATCAACTCTAAGATCACTGTGTTACATTTTAACTGCAGTTTTCCTACTGCAGCATTTTGAGTACATTTTCCAATGATTTGATTGACATTTATAGAGTTAAGTCTTAAGAAACCCCTCAAAACTGCTACTATTATTAATACCACTATTAATAATCCTATAACAAATTTAATAACAGTATTAATGTCAAAGTACATAAAGATGATTAAAAACTGTGTCTTAGGAAACTTAAGAGAATTCCTAAATGATTTATTGTGTTTTAAAGTTGATTCCACGCTCCTTTGTGCCCGACAAGTAGTTCGTATCCTTTGATACCATGATACACTCATTTTGTCTTTGGTCTATTACAGCTGCCTCATATAGGCCTGTACAGGCAGTCAGAGAACAAGGTCAAACATGCACCATGGATACGTCTTTACCGCAGGCTAATTTCTTTAATTCTTAAACAAGATGCGCATGACAGAGAATTAATTTTCTGCGTAAACAAGTCACAATTTATTTCCTGGGGTTGTTTGGCTGGCTTTTTGTTGGAAGTTGCACATGATTAATAATGCTGTCCTACACCTTCTGCTAAGGGAATTAACGCAAAAATGTTGAAAATGAATGTGGGTGTGTAAAAATGGACTGGGTTGTGTGTCTTTTGTGTGTTGGGCCTTTAATATATTTATTGTATGGTGGCACACACATATTTCCCAGTGCAAACGCGTGTGCCTTTGCATTGTGTCCTCTTCAATGTCACTGGTGTGCCACAAACCACGTGTCTCCCCATGCTGCCGATAATGAGCATATTAATATGTACATACCCAGCCAGGTTAATGCCTGTCTGGCACTCCAATTTCACGGCCCAGTCTCAGGTTGAGGCAGTTTCCGCAGCAGCAGTGGGCTGTGGTTTCTCTTTATCAGATGAAGAAAGAAAAATATAGTTCTGAATTATTGAACAGATACATGACTGACAGTTTGGCTGATGAAACTGAAGGAGAAGGAAACAGAAAAAGCAAGAAGGAACACAAACTGTTATAGTGAGGGTGATTGATGCCAGGGATAACTTTAGTTGAGGGGTTAGTCTTAAGAAATACTGCCACAAAACATGACTACAAGGGTTGTGGTGGAGTGGACAGAATTGCTGAAATTGCTCTTCAATGCTCTATTTTCTTCCTTTCCAAAGCTCCAAAAGTTATTTCAGGCAGTCCATCAGAGGTGAAATCTTGCCTTCATAACTTTCAATCTGACTCGTGATATTCATTTGACGGTTGAACTCGTCACCTGCGTCCCTTACACCACAGCTCAGGAAAGAGAAACGTGTCTTAAAAGAATAATACAGAATATTCCCTAAACACACTAGTCAATATTTTGAGATGAGCTCATTTCAGTAAAATCAACTGATATTTGTCAGCCATTAAGCTCCGGCAAACATTTTCAGCTAAAAGTCATTGCAAATGTCAGACAGATAAAGCAGCTCACATTTAAGAAACTGTCTGACAGGCAGTGTGATCAGTCTAAATGGTGGGATGAGGCAGGAAGAGAAATTTTATGGGTGTATGTGTGTTATCATGTCTGGCTCTGTCCTGACTTTCCAGCATGTGTGTTTTTTGAAGCCGCGACCCAGACACACCACATATCTTTTATTACCAGATTTAAATCAGATGTCACCGCTGCCGGTATTTTAACCACATCATCGGTGTAAAATGCACAATTTTTTTAATCTGTGTGCAGCTGGAACACAATGTACAATGACAACCTGATTCACTGCTTCAAACTTCTCGCTTGATTTAGTTTCCCAGTAAACATCAGTACCAGAATCTTGCAGAAAATCGTGTGCTATGAAATAACTGACAATTGTTTTACTTTATATACTTGCACTAGAATTAAATTTGCAGCTTTGTTTGCTTTGATGTTCAGGAGAAAAGATGGTGTTTTTTCTTTTCAAACAATATCTGTATTGTCCCCAGCACAACACCTCAAGGATATTGTAGCAAAACAGTGTGAGGAATAATAATGAAAAAAAAAAAAATGCTTACCAAAATTGTTCACATATTTTTCACACTAAACAGGTATGAGGTGTTGGAGAATAAAATATACTCCTCAAAAAAATATATTTATGTTAAAAATGTTTATTGACATACATTGCCCAACTTGTTGAAAACAAAATGATGCAATAGTCAATGGGCTGGATTTAAAATCATACCAAAAATCAAACTTTACATACTGGTAATACTTTGCTCAATACCTAATTTTGAACAACAGATCTACCAACCTACCTCACATTAGTAAATGGATGATTAATCATCAATAACTGCACTAGAGAGCTGGAAGAGGTTTTAATTTTTAGATGTTTTGGAGAAAAACATTAATTACAACACATTATCATGTTCTGCTTTATCCAAGACATGAAAACATAACAGCCATAATGACTAAAATACAGTTTATTGAAAGTAAAAATGGTCTTGAACCTATTATACAATCATCGATAACCATTACTACTATTTAAAAATATCCTCACTGCTGTATAATAGAAAAAAAAATCCCCGTAATTCTATTTATTCAACATTAATTAACACTCAGACCTGAAACCACGAGTGTCCAATATAAGTCCTGGGGGCTGGAATCAGCCCAGCATCAGTCTCTTTTACCATTGGCTATAGATATTCCTGTTTTATTTTCCATCCATCCATTCGCTTCTGCTTATCCTTTTTCAGGGTTGTGAGGGGAGCTGGAGCTTATCCCAGCTGTCTTAGTACAAGAGGCAGGGCACATCCTGGACAGGTCGCCAGTCTGTCGCAGGGCTAACACATAGACAGAGACAACCAATCGCACTCACATTCACTCCCGCATTCATACCTATGGGCAATTTAGAGTTTCCAATTAACCTATCCCCACTAACTGCATGTCTTTGGACTGTGGGAGGAAGCTGGAGTACCCGGAGAGAACCCACGTGCTGTGAGGCAACAGTGCTAACCACCGTGCCACTGTGCTGCTCTGTTTTTTTTTATTTTATTTATTTATTTATTTACAAGAGATCCACATTAAAACAATAATAAATGAATAAAGATTTCTTGTGAATTAATAAAAAACTTTCAGTTTTACACTTACAGGAGAGCCTGAGCAATGAACTACCAGATCTTTTCTGTATATTTGGAAATTTACTTATTCATTCTGGCAGATTTCTTTCATTTCATTATCTTTATCAGCAAAATTTTGTTACCATACTGCAAAACTGAGACAGACTGTTGAAACTGCGCTTCTTTCTCTTAGGGTTGAATGCCGTTTCTTTGGTTCAGCCCACTTCAGATCAAAGTTGGCTGTATGTGACCCACGATGTAACTGCCTTAGACCTAACACTTAAACCTAAAACCTTACTGCAGACTAGTCTGTATGGTACATGTGTTTCCCACACTCAGTGAAATCTCAGTCATCTCTAAATAAAGCAGTTCTAATTAATTTTTACATTATTTTGTTACATGACCTCTGTATGACCTCACACCAGCTATAACTTGTTTTCTCCTCTTTAGTAGAAATCCCTGCAAAGCTCCTGTGAGGAAACAACTTACCTGTTGTGGTCTCTGAGTTGCTGGCATTATGACAAAAACAAATATTATTTAAAAGATTTCAAACCAAGTGATGATACACAAATATCATCACTTGTACTGTTTTTATTCCAAGCCATTTGAATCTGTCAGATGTTTTTCTGCCTTTTTTTTTCTGTACGCCACCACATCGAATCAGGAAACGTAAATAAAAACAAACTACAGGTGTAACACTGATGGTGGTAATGTCAATACTTTCCATAAATACATACGTGATTAGTGCTGTTGAACAGCACACAGTATTGAGGAGAGGAATGATAAGAGGAACATTTTAACTTAAAATCTCTCATGAAGATGATTATGTTGTGGTGTAGTATTGCAACTGTGTCATGAGGATGTTTATGGTTTACTTTTACAATAAAATCAAGTACATAACTGTATGAAATTAGACTAACAAATCATAAAAATGTGCATCGAATTAATGACAATCTGCAAAATGGCACTGAGTCTCGTTTTGTAGATACAGAGCAATCCAAAACTGAAAATATCTAGATTGACGTGTTCAGCATTTGAATACCCTCTGAAGGACAGTGTGGAATTGGTTTTTTGAAAGCACACATGGGGATTTGTAAAGGTCTGCAACATGTTATATGCATCTACTTTACTGCGGCTCATTAGTATTTGCAGTGCAGTGCCATTCTGCCATCCTGAAAATTCACATTTTGATCACATATATATTTTAGGGTTTTTGATCGTATTTTGCATGGGTGCCATGACTCTAATATTAGTGTAGAATTAAATTTGAATTATATTTAAATTTCTACCACCAGCAAACAGTTGTCCTTATTTCTTTTCTTCTTGCTTCTCTTAGAGCCCTGCAGCTGATTAATGCTGTAAAAAGTCAGCATCACTGGACTTGTCAAAAAAACCCTTCTCACACAACTGTGGCTTATTTATCTAACTAATAAATCTAATTGATAGATCCAATGTACCGTTTACATGTAATTTGTCATTTAATAAACTATATCTCAGACAACAGACTATATTTAACTCAAGCTCTGAAACTGTGGCGAAAGATAGGTCTGGCTAAGTATAACTATAATTTGACTAATTCCTTTAATTCCTGTATTGAAATGCTGACAGAAAGCAAATCCTCTGTATTTCTCTTGCTAAAGGCAGCAAATAGTCAGGGGAGGTGTTTTTTTTAAAAGTTAGAATGAAATGAGTTCACACATTGGTATTAAAAAGCAGTAATAATGATTGGTTGGCAAGAGAGCAGTGAACATTGTTCCAAACGTTGAACCACATCCAAATGAGAGTGCCGAGAGTGCAGCAAGGTGGTTTTATGCCAATGACTTTATGTACAGAAAAGTTGTCAGTGGGCACTTTCTTTAAATTATGTTTTATTTTTACAATGAATAATAGTCAAGGTGTGATTTTAATATTGTGCAGATGTTTCTTAATATGGCATTAAACATGAGTGGGAAGAATGTTAAATAAAATCCGGATAATAATATATAAAAATGTGATAGACATGCTACAAGCCTATATATTAATATTTGTGGAAAGTGAATTATAATTTGCAATCATTTGACTTCCAAGTATTTGTTCCAAAACTTTTATTTTTAAGAAAGAAAGAACCTACCTTAGTAAAAACAGTACAATGCATACAGTATATCTTGGGACCCTCCCACAGTACAAAGAAAAGGTGGAACTCTGCTACAGCAACTCCAACACCAGGAACATGTGGAGTGGTCTGAAGACCATCACAGACTACAAGGGGAACAATGGCAGAGTGAGGGAGGTAACTGCTTCTCTACCTGATGAGCTTAACACCTTCTATGCACGCTTTGATAAACATCTATCTCAGGAGCTTTTGCTGGAAGTGGACAGCTGCCCTCTTCAGATATCTCAGGCAGTCGTGTGCAAATACTTCAGAAGAGTAAACACTCGGAAAGCTCCTGGACCAGACAACATTCCAGGTCGTGTTTTCAAAGCGTGTGCCCACGAGCTGGCAGATGTCTTCACAGACATTTTTAACCTTTCCCTGCTCCAGTCTGCTGTCCCAAAATGTTTTAAGAGGACCACCATCATCCCTGTCCCTAAGAAAACTAATGTGAGCTGCCTAAATGACTATCGCCCAGTAGCACTCACCTCCATTGCCATGAAGTGCTTTGAGCGCATAGTCAAACCTCATATCACATCCTTACTCCCTGCTTCACTTGATCCGCTCCAGTTTGCCTACAGGCCCAACAGATCTACAGACGATGCAATAGCAGTTGCACTTCACACTGCCCTCTCTCACCTGGACCAGAAAAAAAAACATATGTGCAGATGCTGTTCATAGACTATAGCTCCGCCTTCAACACTATCATACCATCCAGACTCGTTATGAAACTCCGTGGCCTGAACATCAACTCCTCCCTGTGCAG
>VUQG01042273.1:0-11186 GCA_015106755.1 Etia nguti
CCGTTAAATTTAATAAATTCTGTTTTCATGGATGCCTGGATGTTAAACTTAATTGTAACACCTAGTAAAGCAGCAACGCTGATCATTTTATTAAAGATGAAAGTATTTAGACAGTTTTTAACTCTCAGTGATGCTGCAGTGTTCGTTTGACTTTGGGACCTGAAACGGATGGAGTTTTGGACCTAGATTACTCCGCGAGGCTCCTGACTACGGTAGCCGTAATGCTCCGATAATCCATCAAGCGGTGCAGCTTCGTAGTTTACCAGAGTCGTACTAAAACAGATATTGACAGATTTTTTAGCGCCGTGTACCACATAAAATCGGTTCGAGGTCGGTAAGCACAACCAGAATTCATACATAAGGTGCACTGGATTATAAGGCGCACTGACGATTTTTGAGAAAATTAAAGGATTTTAAGTGCGCCTTATAATGCGGAAAATACGGTAACTTAAACAACACTGCTGGAGACCAACTCCAGGCTACTGCACAAGCCACTATCAAGTGTGTATTATACCAATGTCCCACAGATGACAGTGCTGACTCAAAGTCAGAGGGAGTACTGGGAGTGTAGTTTATGTCCTGTGCCAGAACATTTCCCATGACAATGTGGCCACTGAGGGTTTTTATTATGTTCAAATCAAAAGAGCTGCATTGCTAGTAGTATGAGGAAAAGAATGGATTGGTACAGCGGATCCGGAAAGTACTGACAAGTGCTTAAGTTGTTCCACATTTTCTCATTTTGCAGCCATATTCACAATGGATCACATTCATTTTTCACCTCAAATATCTACACACAATAACTCATGATGAAAAAGTGAAAAATATAACATGTACATGAGTATTCACAGCCTTTGCACCTATAAAAAAGGCTGTGAATACTTACTTGAAAAGACTTGAAGCTTTGAGGCCTCAAGTCGAGGATTTATGATCCCTCATTTCCTGTTTCTGCCCACAATTATTCCCTCATTGTCTTCAGCTGTGGTTTGTTTCCCACCTGTTTCCTCTTCTCTCGTCACTCTTTGTGTCTATATTGTGTACCTTTGATTGGTGGTTCGATCCTTGTCTGCTCCAGTCTGCATGCCAAATATCCTTGGGCAAGATACTAACCCCATGTTGCTCTCCGAAGTATGATTTAGATAGACAGAAAGCATTTACATAGAAAGAACATAGAAAAAAGTGCTTGTGTAAAGTACTTTGATTGCTCAGTTAGAGTAGAAAAGCATTATATAAGAATTAGTCCATTTGCATTACATTAAAGTTTGAGGGAGGCTTTGTCACTAATTTTAGATCAAGCCAGTGTCCCTAGACAAAACCAGTGCAGGCACAGGGAGAATCTGGAAATTTGACACAACAGAGCCCCAGCCAACCTAAATTTAAACCACTAGTGCAAGGTATTAGGATGAACCAATGCACCACCTTTTCACTCAAAATCAACCAAAAAACCCTATCGTATATAGAGTCTAGTGTTAATTGATGGATCTGATCTATAATGAGTGAGCCCCTCCAAGTGAGAGTTTACAATGCAATTTATTATTTTGAACTATAGAGAAAAGACTGTCTTCTCACCCACTTCAATAGATTTCATCCATATTTTTGCCAGAAGAAAAATGATCAATGATTTTAGGAAAATAACTGAGATTCCAGGTAAGAAGCAGTGAACTTAAGGATGAGAAGCATAGACAGACCACAAATTTTGAGAAATGTTGTGATCAACAATTTAAAAGAATGTCACTTTCACTTAAGTTTCACCTACAGTTTCACTATAGGACTGCGGGCAGTGTGTATGAAAATAATTTGCAGATGAGCTCTACAATGACATGAAGAGGGGGAAAGCATTTTATTCTCCAAATCAAAAGTTACAAATTTGATACTTATTCAGTGTTCAAAAAAAGTTCTTCACTCACAGTGTATCTTGACTTCCACTGTACAGCTCTCTTCTCCCACATCATTCCTGGCTGTGCATTTGTAGAGTCCGGCATTGTCCTTGGTCAAATTCCTCAATGCCACAATCTCTGGGGTTTTGAAATCTGATGTACCAAGAATGACAAGACAGCATCTAAGTGTGCAGTACTGTTTTATGGTGTTTGAAAAAGAGTTGATTTCTATTGAAATAAATGTACCTAAATATGAGTTAACATAGAGAAATAGCCATAGCCATCGTACAAATCTTTGCTGTTTTTAAAAAGGAAACACTTTTCACAGATTTCTTTTCAAGCTGAAAGTAAGTTTGAAAAGATAAAAGGAGAATAACTTAGATTAGTCAGAAGTCCTCATTTCTGTAAGAGCTGAAACACGACTATGCAGTAAAATGAGTATGTAATCGGTTCTGTTTGTTTGTCTGTATGTTAACATGCACAGCATCTTGTGTCCACAGTTTTCAAGATATCATTTTTCAGATTTTGTATGATGGTGGATACCAACAGCTTGAGCTGATTCACATTTTTTGAAAAACAGTTCAAGGTCAATAACACCAAATGTGAAAATCATTAAACACTTTATATTACCTGCAATTTTTTATAGATCATCTTCAAACTCCAAAACAATATACTTGACCTTGGGGGACATTAGTACCGAGGTTGGCTAAGCATTTGAACTTGACCTTCATTGTCAGCACCCAAGGTCAAAGTTGACCACATCGAGATATATATTGTGGGCATGCAGAGAGCTGTACAACACACTTTTTATTTTTTCAATATGATGCCCTACCAGGTCACAATGATGCCATAACATGCTGATGTCATCATATTGTAATAAAATCTTCATAAAATATCAAAGTTTTAGTATAGCCTTTGCCCTTCAGAGAGATTTATGCTCTCTGAGTGCTCGTGATTGTTTGTTTTTTGTTCTTTTTTGCTTGGTTTTAAGGTTTAAATTTTTGTTTTAAAAAGCCCTTGGTACATCTGACAGACTTACCTATCAGGGTCAGTGGAGGCAGCTTGCCTTCGTCCAGTACTTTTTCCCATTTGTAATGGATAGGATCAGAGCCATCGGCAGACTTGCAGCTCATCTTAACATCACCGCCCTCCAAGAATTTGCCCTCCATCCAACACTGTGGCTTAGATGGCTTCACTGTGGACAGACAGTCAGATAGATATGCAGACATTTTCAAAATCCTGTTGAGTCATGTGGCGGGGTGTGGTTTGTGGCTCAGCTGCAGGGGAGGGGTGGAGAAGAGGGTTCAGGGTGCGGTGTCAGGGGAGGCTGACTCACACCTGAGCTCCATCATCTAGTCATGCCTCCCCGATAAAAGATGTGCTGGGACCTGAGGTGGGACCTAGGGCTACAAGCAGAGCAGATGAAAAGTTGTCCAGTGAAAAACAGTGCAAAAAAAAACGTGTGCAACTGCAAACGCTGTTGGCGGGTCCATCATTTCCACAGTGGTGCCGAAACCCGAGCTGTTGCATGGCAGAACCACAACCGGCCCAGCCAGTGGAGGCACTGGCCTGGATGGTGGCTGAGCTGGCAGCTATGCAGCGGGAGCAGGCGGTGGTATTGAGCCACCAGTTGGAACAGCTTCAGGACCAGTGTGAGCACTGGACGGGGCTATTGGGAAGTCTGGTAGCTTGGGCTGACCCCCGCCAGTGTCCCTCTACCGTATGGGGGAGGGAGACGACCCCCACGCCTTCCTGGATGTCTTTCGGGCCATGACGGTGGTGTGCCATTGGTCGGAGGAGGAGTGGGTGCTGATTCTGCTCCCGCTGCTGTCCGTCAAAGCCTAGGCAGTGGCTCTCAGCCTGCCCGAGGTGCCGAGGAGCAGCTTCGCAGATGTCCAACAGGGCCTCGCACCAGAGTACTATCGCCAGCAGATCTGGGAGGGTCGGAGGACTAGCCTTTCGCCTACGCTAGGCAACTCAGCGAGGCAGTGGCTGTAACCCAGGCCTGCTGAAGGGGAGGGTCGCATCATGGAGCAGGTGATCCTGGAGCAGTCCATTGCCGGCTGCCTGCGGAGACCGCAGGATGGATCTGCTGCCATCGCCCAGGCAGCTTGAGCGCGGCCATAACCCTGGCTGAAGGATTCCTCAATTCATCTCTGCACGGCTGGGGGAGGCAGCAGGGCAGCTCCCTATGCCGCCTAGGATTCAGCCTGTTCCAGCTCCAAGGAGGAGGCTCTGGAACGCTTCACTACCGTGTCTAAACACTAACTCGCTTCCCGCTGCTCTCTCCATAGGGCCCGGCTCCAACAGACACTGCACCTAACCTGCCGGGAGCCGCACGAGCACCGGGGCAGGCATGTTGGAGGTGTGGTTGGCTGGGGCATGTCCGCCGAGAGTGCCCGCAGATGGAGGTGGGACAGGTGTTCCGTGTCTCCAGCCCTCCAACAACCTCCCTCAGTCCAAGAGGGACGTACAGCGTGCCAGTAAGGTGCCAAGGGGGCATACGCGAGGTCTTGGTGGACACGGACCACACTCAGACCCTGGCTCACCAAACCCTGGTTTGACCCAGGGCATTGTTGGAGGCAGAATGGGTGGAGATTAGATGTGTGCATGGGCACATTCACGAATATCCCATAATGCCGCTGCAAATTAAATACAAGGGCAAAACGCATAGAGTAAAGGCTGCAGTTAGCTTGCGCCTGACGCATCCCTTAACTCTGGGAATGAATTGGCCGTGGTTTAATAACCTGTTGGAGCAGCTTGAACGCATATCCACACCGATTTTAGTGGCGTGTAGTGTCTGCACTGCGCTCAGCGGTGATGCGGGGTTGTCTGACTCTGGGGAGGAGGAGACAGCAGACAGCTTCTCGTGAGGCCCTGCCAGCTCCAGTAATTCACTCCATGGAAGATTTTCCACTAAAGCAGTCTCGTGACAACACCCTTCGCTCAGACTTTGACTAAATGATACGAATTGATGGTCACATGGTGCACTGTGAAGCAGCGCGGACCTACCCGCATTTTGTATTACTGAAAATTACTGAGTCATGACACTCGCACAGAGGAAGAACACACCCAGTTCTTGGTGGCTAAAAACTGCTGGGAAATGATTTCCTAGGTGGCTCATTATAACTCCCCTGGCAGGGCATATGGGATATGACAAAATTTTGGAGCGAATAATGGCCCGAATTTAATGGCCGGGCATCTGAGCGCGTCTTGCCCGGAGTGTCATTTGGTTAACCAGCAGGCCAATTGCAAAAGCGCCTTTGCACCCTATACCATTAATAGAGGCCCTGTTTGAGTGCACTGGCATGGACCTCATCGGGTCATTTCACCTGAGTGCATGCGGCTATCGCTTTGTATTAGTTCTGGTGGATTATGCAACACGATACCTGAAAGCAGTGCTGCTGCGCACCATTTCTGCAAAGAGTGTGGCGCATTAAATCTGTTCAGACCAGCGTCTACCACCCTCAGACTGACGGGCTGGTGGAGCAGCTGAATAAGACTTTGAAGTCCATGATTCGGAAGTTCATTCACGAGGATGAATGCAATTGGGATCGCTGGTTGAGACCCTCTGTTGTTTGCAGTGTGGGAAGTGCCCCAAGCCTCCACAGTATTATTTCTCTTTGAGTTGCTGTTTGGCAGGTAGCCACGGGGCGTGTTGGACCTAATTAAAGAAAACTGGGAATAAGGTCCAAGCCCAGAGAAAAGTGAAATTCACTATCTTCTGCACCAAAGAGCAAAGCTTCACACTTGAATCCAGAATTGAATTAAAAATCCTGCGTCTCACATACAAGGTATTAATGACCTTATAGTACTATAGCATCCCATTATAGCTCTTTGCTCTCACACTGCAGGCTTACCTGTGGTTCCTAGAGTATTTAAAGTAGAATGGGAGGGAGAGCCTTCAGTTTTCAGGCCCCTCTTCTGTGGAACCAGCTTCCAGTTTTGTTCAGGAGACAGACACTATCTTTACTTTTAAGATTAGGCTTCAAACTTTCCTTTTGGTAAAGCATATAGTTAGGGCTGGATCAGGTGACCCTGAATCCTCCCTTAGTGATCCTGCAGTAGGTGTAGGCTGCTGGGGAATTCCCATGATGCACTGGGTGTTTCTTCTTCACTCACTATGTGTTAATAGACGTCTCTGCATTGAAACATTAGTTGTTGTTAATCTCTGGCTCTCTTCCACAGCATGTCTTTTATCCTGTCTTCCTTCTCTCTCCTGAACCAGTCGCTACAGATGGCCGCCCCTCCCTGAGCCTGGTTCTGCTGGTGGTTTCTTCCTGCTAAAAGGGAGTTTTTCTTTCCCACTGCTCATAGGGGGGGGGGGGTCATATGATTGTTGAGTTTTTCTATGTATTTATTATTGTAGGTTCTGCCTTACAATATAAAGTGCTTTGAGGGGACTGTTGTTGTGATTTGGCACTGTATAAATAAAATTGAAGTGCATTGAATTCAATGCAAGGAACCTTATAGACCCATCTTTCCTCACCATAAGAACTATGGGGCTCCACTAGACACTGTGTGACTCTTCTGTCACTCCCATCTCCAGCATAGCAGCTGATTCTTTCTCATCTATTTGTCTAGTTATCGCAAAAGAGTGAGGAGGGAGTAGTGGAACCTACACCAATTTTTCAAAATAGTGCGGTTGATTGAAGTCTTCTTGTCCTATGCAACATACACATCTCTGGACTACCACCAGGCCTGCCACACTGGCCATAATCTTAATTATCAGGCGAAGGTGAAAAAGGCTTTTTCCATATCCTTGTCATTTCCTAGGCTGTTGTCACTCCTCAAGTCCAATATCTTGTTTGTTGCTGGCTTTATATACTGTAGGCATTTCAATTTCCATTTTTAATTTAAAACCTGTGGTTATATTTCCGCTTCTTTGCCCGGGCCAAGTTAGGGTTACCTCGAACCTTCTGTTGCTTCTGAGCACCACCGTGCTGCTCAGAAATCAGATAAGTAATGGAAATTATTCTAATATCTATATTTTGCTAGATGATAAATGGCCTGATTCTTATTTAACACTTTTATACTCTCATGGAGCACTCAAATCGCTTTATACAACATGCCTCACCCATTCACACTTCTTCATACAAGCACTTTTTCTGTGCTTAAGTGCTTTCTATCTGACATTCCCACACATTCACACTCTGAAAGATGCATCAGAAAGCAACTTGGGATTAGTATCTTGCCCACAGATATTTGGCATGGAGACTGGAGCAGTGGAGCAGACTTAACCACCAACCTTCCGATTAGTAGATGACCTGCTCTACCTCCTGAGCTACAGCCACTCTGTCTTTGTGTGCACAGACATGATCCAGCTTCGATCTTGGCAGATTAGTGTGGCTGCAGGAATATGAAAGATGACAACGCATTATTACACATGATTCTGAATAAAAGAAATGGTACTAAGTGTTGTAATAGCTGAAGCTGTGTGTGCATGTGTTTATGTGGAAGGGATGGCAGGGTCAAGTGAGTGAGTGAGTGACACCAAGGAGCCACTAATCTAAAAGAATGTCTGAATCTAAAATGTGTGATTTAATGAAAGTAATTATATTGTGTTGTGTGATTAGCAAACACAGAGTTTTGAAGAGAAAAGGTGAGAGAAAGTATTTCTATATATTTAAACCAAAAAGGGATTTTGAAGAAGAGATTTTCATGTTAGAATGAGCTAACGATAGATCTAGTTAAAGTAAAATAGCATAAACTAAATGAAACATGAAGTATTTTCAAATGTGACTGAATGTTCATACGTAATGGAATTTTCTATGTTTAGAATATTAGAAAGGAAGTATGTAATGCAATGAAGTGATTTTAAAGTTTAAACTTTTGTTTAAATCATGTATGTGAAACAGTCAGGTAGAACGAGAGAGGATGATAAGGATGACTGGACATCTGATTGGATGTCACAGTGGGTAAGGCCAGATGTCATTTCAGAAGATGCGACATCCAGAAAGAGAGAGGGAGGGAGGGTTGGGGGGGTATAAAAGACCAGGTATAAAAGCTGAAAAGACATAGAGGGTTCTTTCCTTTCAGATGCCAGAGGGATCAACTGCTACCCAAACTGTAAACCTGCAAATTGGTTTTGGCTTTTTCTCTTCTCAGTTTTGGCATGTTAGATTATGGAATAAAGACGATTTTCCAGTCAACACTGAACACGAGGATAAATGCAGGAATGTTAATGGTAGCTCTATTAATCATGGCACTTGTTACTTCTGGGATGATTTTAGTGGCCTGGAAAGCAGGCTCCAAGGAAATATTATTTTATTATTATGGCTAGGATAACCTGTAAGAGCTATTTGCACCAATAAAGAATAATACCCAGACTTTTTAACCTTTTGTGAAACAGTAAAGGTATATGTCCACCATTTAGACTTTTTTTAAAGCAATTTAACAGGAGCAAAGCAAAAGGAAAATGAAGTAATAACAAAATCACAAAACAATTATCAAATACTTTAACTATGCTTATCTAACAACCTACTCCGAGCTAATGCTGATTTTGTTCACCCAACAGGAAAGCAGATGGGCATTTAGTGGAAGTATGATGCAAATCAAAATCCTTTTGAATGAACCATCTAACATAGCAAAAATAACCAGAAAAAAAGCCAGAAATTCAAAAATCAATTGACAGGTTCACAGTTTGGACTCTGTCTGCTGGAATTTACAACAGTGAACCTCTTAGATTCAATCTTATGGACTGCTCATCTCACACTAGACAAAAGTGAAGAACCCAAAATCTCTTTTACACCTGCTCAACCTTTCTCCCCCCTTTCCCTAGTGGATGTCACATTTTGCATTTTGGACAGTCTAGCTGTTGACATTCAAACATGTCAACTCACACCTTATCTGTCTCTTTCTCTCTATATGACTTACATGATTTAAAACAAAGCCTAAACTTTTACACTTTAAAATAATCTCATTACATTTTCTTTGTTATTCTTAACATAAAGAACTCATATTCTCACCACATTTATCATTTAACCACATATGGATATAATTCACTTCCTGCATCAGGCACACAAACACACACACACACACACACACACACACACACACACACACACACACACAACAAGATGTCAGACTCTGTGCAGGCTCTCAGTGAAGCCTCTTATTAGAATCACCGTTCTTCTATTTTCTGATTCGTTATACTGGTTAACTTAAACATATTTATTTTATTGATATTCAGCATTCCAGTACTGAGCAACTCAGAATAATTAGCCCTTATATATTTGCATTTAATATGTTGTATTATATTAGTTTTACATAGTTTTAGATTATGCGACTGTGTTAACCATCAGTACAACCACATATAAATCATGGTTTTGTGTTTTACACTTAAAAAACTTAATGCTATTGTTCTGATTCAGGATTATATCTATGATGAGTTGGCGACACAGTTCTTATCTTCCTGCATTCCTCCAGACACACAAAACGGCCAAGGTTGAATCTGGGTCATGTGCGCACACACACACACACACACACACACACACACACACACACACAACTCAGACATTAAAACAGTCATTTTCACTACTTAAACTATATTTCTCCTTTATATATTGATCAAACTTGTATTTTGATTTATCTTTGATTAAAAATAAAATGCTTTATAATTAGGAAAAAGAGAAAAGTTCTGTTTCAGAACTCTGGCTGGGTATTAAAACCTTTTACTCTCTAATAGCTGTGATGTAGAGGCAGCCAGAAGGGACTTCAATCTCTTTCTGCCACAGGTGTCACGACAAGCTCTTCAGCAAAGGCCAGACCTCTCTCAGGTATTCCACCATGCAAAATGGACAGGATATCAGTTATAGAAACGATAGACTTTATATGAGACTTTAAAATGTTGGACAACACGAAATACTGAACAACACAAGAACACAAATTATAAAGGATTCCCGAAACTTTTTTCTCTCTAGCAAAATATGAGTACCTTCCCTCCTTTTTTTTTTTTTTACTGCAAAGGATCCTGGAAAATGCAGTCTTCTAATGACAATTGTCAGGGTGCTGGGTCTTTTCACCCAGCATCCTGAGCTAATAGTATATTCTCTTGGTATCATGATGATTTAGTTACTGTTTAAACACAGTTTAGTCTGGTATTATATTCTGACATATTTGAGTTTTGTGGTTTGCCTTCATTATGATTTATTCCTTGAGCTTATGTGCTTGTCTTACCGCCTGCCTGCCTGTGGAATCAAACGACTTTGTCTTGCATCGGCCGCTCTAGCGGCGGAAACTGTTTGCGTTCACCTCCCCATGTGCATGCGTCTCTCTCTCGCCCCTCTGTGTGTATTTGGTCTGCATCTTTATTTTTCCTGTTTTATTTTGATAGTCTCATGTTCCATGTTCAGTGTGTTTAGTTTTGCTTCCTCTGTGGCGTCATGTTCATTCATATCAGCTGTGTTCCCCATGTGTTTCCACTCCCCTCGTCTCCTCTCTGTGTATTTAGTGTGTGAGTTTTCTGTTATCTGTTGTCAGGCCATCTGTTATGTTCATGCCATGTTTCCAAGGTTTGATGCTTCCAGGTAGCCACATATCCTCGCCAGGTTTCATGTTCATGTTTTTTTCATGTTAAATTCTACTGGATTTAACAGGATTCTACTGGATGGCAGCCAAGATGGCAGCAGCAGCATGTCTCCTTGTTGAATGTCTGCTTTGAATTTGTGGGGTATTTTGTTGTTTTTTACTATTTTAAATGGATTTAAGTTTTCTCCAACAAGCATTTTTAAGAGTATCCTAAACTGTTCTGTAAATTCTTGGAAAGTGGCCTATTTATTGGGACCTCTGCTACTACCAGAAGTTGTCTGCACCACACCAGGGCCTGTGCTGTTTGCTGAGGCCATCTCACTGCACCGGGGCCTGTGCTGCCGGCTGGACCCATCTGCACCACACCAGGGCCTTTGCTGCTGGCTGGACCCATAGGCACCGCACCGGGGCCTTTGCTGCTGGCTGGACCCATAGGCACCGCACCGGGGCCTTTGCTGCTGGCTGGACCCATAGGCACCGCACCGGGGCCTTTGCTGCTGGCTGGACCCATAGGCACCACCCCGGGGCCTTTGCTGCTGGCTGGACCCATAGGCACCACATCGGGGCCTTTGCTGCTGGCTGGACCCATAGGCACCACATCGGGGCCTTTGCTGCTGGCTGGACCCATAGGCACCACATCGGGGCCTTTGCTGCTGGCTGGACCCATAGGCACCACACCGGGGCCTGTGCTGCTAGAAAAAGCTCATCTGCATTACATCGGGCGCTGTGCTGTTGATTGAAGCCCTCTACACCACATTGGTGCATGTGCTAGCATAAGCCCTC
>VUQG01042276.1:0-12801 GCA_015106755.1 Etia nguti
TAGTAGGTGGTTGTGGAGCATGTGTGGAGGCAAATATGTTTCAAAGATCTAGTGGCAGGTGGCACCATTTCATTTGTTTGTTTTTGCTCCCTCTATGCTCACCTCTATTCCCACTTGTTAATTGTCATCTCTCATTTCAGCTCCCTTTTGACTTCCCCCTTGCCTCTTTCCCTTCTTCTACTGTTCCTTCTATCCGAGGAGGTGCTTTCCTTAATTTAAAAACAAAAACTGAGCTATGCAATTTTTAGAAAGTTCCAGAAGCTGTGTTTTTCTGGCACATGTTTAGAATTCATTTTGAGCAAAAATGTAAAGCTGGCCCTGATCCAGTCAATTTAATTGCTTAAAATTTCACAGGTGCTCATATGCAGGGGAAGCCAGCGTTCATTTAGAGTCCAGTGAGAAAAGTAGAACATGTTTTTATTTCCTCAAGCCAATAAAAAATTTACTAAGGAGGGAAGCAAATGTGGAAAAATACATAAATGCCCACTCTTTCCCTGTTGCTAAAAGAAAAACTGTTTGGAAAATTCAGCCTAGTAAAACAACAAAACCAGAAAAGAACCAATCTGTGGAGGATGTGGGAAAAAAAGATGGCAAGATGTGAAATGAAGGAGAAAGCTGTGTTTAACAACAGATCAATATGTTTGACTGGGGAAGGACCACCAGAGACGTAACCCTGCTAAAGGAAAAAGTTAAAGGATAATTCTCTGAGTCAAAGCAAACAGATCTCCAAGGAATTAGAACACTTTAAATGGAAAGGAAATGCAGTCTTAAATTAGAAACAATCATAATTGCGTTCTGTTTTCCTAGACAGGTAACATTTTTAGAGGACTTTGTCATAGACTGTATCACCCTGTGAAACTTTGCTTTTGTGTTGTTCTTTTTGTTTAATTTGAACATCCAGCAAATGAAATAAATGGACCAAACCTTGGGAAACCATATGTGTAAATTAACAACGGAAATTAGATCAGCTTTTAGAGAAAGATTTGATGTACTCATCACTTTTGCTTGTCTGTGACCTGCTAATTTGTTTTTGGTAGTTTGTGTTTGTCATTATTTAAATTAAATGACTGGGTCTCTTCATAAATTTATGCATGGTTAGTAGAAGATGAACTTTTTTATTCCCAACAGCACTTTTGCTCATCATTTTAAATTGCTCTGCTTTATAAATATTGCCCTTGGCCTGACTACATTGGAAAAACCAAACAAACTTATTTATATAGGCTTAGCACAAAGAGTAAAGAAATTTGTGTTTGTTTGTCAATTATTTCATTGTTGTAACAATGCTTCTAGGCAATAAATCTTTAAACCATTGGAAAGCATGTTTATCTCACCTTAAATTGCTCCACATTTGTAAGAAAAATGCATTTGTGGGATGAGAAATAAAACAGGGAAAACAAAAGCCTGGAAAAGTAAGTGGTACTAAAAAGAAACAGCTGAAGAAATTAGGTTAATTGGCAAAAGGTCAGAAACATGATGGGGTATAACAAGCGCATCTTTGAGAGTTCGAGTTTCTCAGAAATAAAGATGAGCAGAGGTTCACCGGTGTGTAAAACACTGCATATGCAAATTGTAGAACAATTTCAGAATAAAATGTTAGCGAGGCTCAATGTTAAATTGCAAAGAATGCCTCCTCATCCACAGTGTATAATATCATCAAATGATTTAGAGACTCTGGAGAGTGTTTTTTATTTTTTTCAGGGAAGAGAAAGGATTTTTTTTTTCGTTAAAATGATGCTAAACCACACAGTGCAGCGATTACAGCATCGTGGCTGCATAGCAGAGTGCAGGTAATGACATGCCTGCAGTCCAGACCTTTCACCAATTAAAATCTATTGGTGCACCATTAAACAAAAAAATACAACAATGAAGAAGAGTGTTGAACAGCTATGGTTCTATATGAGACAAGTCCCAAAGGTTGTAAAATACTTTTTTGGACCTTTCTTTAAAAAAAATAAACAGGGAATGCTACACAGTGCTACACCAAAATCACATGTTTTTCTTTTTTCTTTTTTCTATGCAATTTCTAAAACTTTACTTAGAGCAAATACAAAAATCTAAAGGAAAAAAATATATATATTCACTTGAAACACACTGAGAAAAAAAATCAATGGACATCTAGTATTTACAAATTTTTTATTCGAAATCTTGAATACTTTAAAATCTTTTATGTATCATTATTTCAGAGTCGCATATAGAAAATAGATAACATTCCATAAATAAACATGGCAAAACATGTTTTATCAAAAAAGTTTTGATATATTTAGTATTTATTATACTTAAAACATGTTAAGGGGGGGTAATCTCATCTGTTTCTGTGCCAGTATATCAAAGTGACATTGGCATTACAAAGATCAAGTAAAAGTTTGTATGTGTATGTGTAAGTTTCTGTTTGTATGTGTGCAAGGCTGAAGAAGTAGAAAAAGGGGTTGTTTTCCTAGTTGTCAGTCCCAGATTCTCTGCATCTATTCTACCTATGAAATATTTACACCAATTACAATGAGAACTCATCAAGAATTTACAGGAAATCTTCACATATCCGAGACTACTAGCAGCTGCAATAAATTAATAAGTATAGTATTACCAAATCATCATTTTTGAACCATAAATAATGGAGGGGGTTTTAGTATTATTTTATATTAAAAACTGTTGGAAAATGTTGAAAAAAATCGATTCTCAATATGTGTCAAGAAAAAAAGGCTACACATCTTAGGAATAAATCTGAGAGCTCCAGACCCCCTACAAGTGTGCATCAGAGCATAGTGCTATGTGCTTACCCTTTATAATATGTAGTACACAATAAATTTAACATTTTTGCTACAGTCATGTAAAAAAGTGGATCTCTTAGAGCAATATTTTGGACATATTTAGATAAGGATACACACTATTCCCTACTTAAAATAAGAAATTGTGCATAACTGATAAAAGTGACAATATGCAGGAAAAATATACTCCCGTATCTATACATTTAAGGGTTATCTGCCAGTAAACAGAACCTCTAGAGATTGACTGATTAAACCGGTCTTATTTAAATCGCTGAGATCTCAGATCTGCTGTTTTATTTGCTATCGATGTGTGATGTTTCATCATTCTAAGAACTAAAAAAGGTGTTTAAAGCCTTATGAACAAGGTTATTGCAAGTTATTTAAAATAAATCACTTTCCTCTTATCCTTCCTCTTTTGGCTCTTCCCTTTAGGGGCAACAGCAGAGTGTAATCTACTTCCATTTCACCATGTCCCTAGTATCCTGTTCTGTCACACCACCCCTCTTCATGACCTCCTTCACTACATCCCTGAATCTCTTTTGTGGTCTTCCTCTTTTCCTTCTCTCTGGCAGCTCCACCTTCAACATCCTGAATTCAGTAAATTCCCTATCGGTCTTCTGCACATGTCCACACCCTCTCAACCTTACCTCTTAAACTTTGTCTTCAAAACATACACAACCTGAGCCTTCCCTTTGATGTGCTCATTTCTAATCTTGTCCTTTCTGGTCACTCCAATGAAAACCTTAGCATGCTCATCTCTGCCACCTCAGGCTCATCCAAACACATCCAGCTTCACCTTCTCTGCTTCTTGAACCTTCACTATTCAACCTGTTTCCCTCTCATTCACACATAAACATTCTGTCTTGCTTCTGCTTACTTTTATTCCTCTTTTTCTCCAAAGCATGCCTCCACCTCTCCAGGTTGTCCCCACTCTCACTACAGATCATAATGTAATCTTACTCCACAGTACACGAAGACCCCCACCTTGAACCCATCTGTCACTCCTACTGCACACCTCACCACTGTCTCACCGTCCTCATACATGTCTTGCACAAGCCTCAATTATTTTTCTGTCACTCCCGACTTCTTCATGCAGTACCACAATTCCTCTCTTGGCACACTATCGTACGATATCTCTCGATCCACATAGACAGGGTCAACTCTTTCTGACCTTCTGTATATTTCTCCATCAATACTTTCAAAGCAAACATCTGCAGTTCTCTTTCTCGGAATGAAGCCATGCTGCTGCTCACTGATCGCCTCTCTTCTTAACCTAACTTCAAAAACTTTTTCTCAAAGCTATATTGTATTACTCATCAGCTTTATCCCTGTGTAGTTACTACAGTTCTGCACATGAACCTTGTTCTTGCAAACTGGTACCAGTACACTTCTCCATTCCTAAGGCATCATCTCAACCTGCAATATAGTGTAAATAGCCTGATTAAAAAGTCTAACGACCTTTCTTAGCTCCTCAGATATGCCATCTGGACTAATCACCTTTCCACTTTTCATCTTCTTCATGCAGTAGCTACCCTCACTTCCTCTTTAATAATCTTCACTTCCTGATTCACTAACTGCTATCAATCTGTATTTCCTTTCTTTCTCAATTTCTACGTTCCATGTTCTCAACACACTCTCTTCACCTGTTAATGTATTTCCATCTCTATCCTTGATAACCCTAACCTGCTGCACATCCTTTCCAGCATGATCTCTCTGTCTAGCCAGTCAATTCAAGTCCTGTCCTCTTTCCTAAATGGTTAGCTTTGCATACAGCTGTAAGCCTTTTCCTTCACCTTTGCTACCTCTCTCTTTGCCATATGCCTACTCTCCCAGTATCCCTGTTTCCTTTCTTCATGTCAACAGTCTCTTCCTTTGAATAAATTTCTGTACTTCCTGCATTCTTGCTTCCTGCTTTCTAAATTCTGCATCCTATCAAAATTCTATGAACTCATTTCCCTCAGTGTTCTGTTCAAGTAAATGAAGTTTAACTTCATGGGCTGGCACTGTTGGGTTGTGTTTTGTTTCACATGACTATATTTAAACAGCATTATTTTAGCCAATGAGAGACAGCTGTTGTAACAAGACCTCTGTCAGGCTCTGTCAATCTCAATACTGACACCAGTACTCTTGTCCAGTCATCTTCTTGCCCACCTTCTCTGGCCCAATCAACCTCCACTCTGCATGGTATAAATCTGTGCTCTCTGAGCTTCTTCCCTTCAGACTCTCATTCTTGCAACCAACCTCTTCCTTTTCTTCTCCACCTCACAGACACCTCAGTCAGAGCTCCAACCATCAGCTCCATCCATCAGTTTTCATCTTCACCACCACGAGCGTCCAGACTCCGAAGGGTCCTGTCCAGAATCCTACCATCACTGGGATTTCCGTTCTGCCATGATGGGTCATCTAACTCTAAACGCCAAAGACATAAATTTCTCTATCTCAGTAAATCATGTTTAATTCTTCCAAGTGATCTCTCCTTTTTGAAACATATGTGTGTAAACCCAGTCACAACCTTTGGAAGATATAGTGAGTGGAAAATGAGGAAAATGAGCATGAGAGATGAAAATCTAATAAATTCAAATGAAAAAAAAGTGCCAGTTTTGCAAAAGCAGATGCAAGGAATCTTGTTTTGTGGTTATGCTGAAGAAAAACATGCTCTTTCCCAATAGTTTATGACTTGTCTGCTCTTTTCTAAATAGTCAAACTGTTTTCTATACACCCTCTGGCAAAATGGTACAAATTACAAAATACAACAAAACCAGTGGTGTCTTTTAAACCTGGAAGGAAAACTAGGCTGTAGGCAGAAAAAAATATTTGGAAGATAAGGTCAGAAAATGTTAAATATGAAATTTGGGTGAAGCAACAAACAGAGACAGACGTACAGAAGAAGAGAAAGAAGTGATATAACGAGACAGAGAGAGCGTGCAGACAAAAGGAAGGAGGAGAGAGAGAAAGGGAGAAAGAAGTGTGTGACAGACTGGCAGCATAGTATGAAGAGTGAGGAGTTTAAGTGACAGCAGACCTGTATAGCAGTTCCTTGCTTGAATATAGAACAAGGTGACTTGTTGTAAGCACTCTAGGTTTCTAGTTATTGTAACAGAGTTCACTGAGGCTTGCTTCCCATCTCAGCTATTTAGCTATTACAGTAATAATACAGATGCATGCACACACACAGAGATCTAACCACTTTTACTTTGCTTTAAAGTAACTACACATCCCATATAGTATGTGTACTAACACACAATGCTGCAGACAAACATCCTTCACATGCTCAAATGCTGCCTCAATCTTTGACACATAGCTGCACCTCAGCCAGGCAATGAGCTTTTCTATGTGTCCATTTGCAGTGAACATTTATGACAGATGGAAGACACTTTGAAGAGCTTTTGGCCATTACACTTCCCAAAGGAGCAACTACCTGAAACGACAAATCACTCCTCTGTTCATTTCTCCTCCTCCCCCTTTTTCTTTCATTCTCCACAGGCTCCTGCCACAGCAGGGAAGAGATTTAACACAACACGCCGCTGTAAATGACAACAACGTCAGACACATGAGAAGAACAAACTGGAGGAAGGGTGGATGGGAAGACAGAACTGCAAAGAGGATTTAGATATATTGGCAGATTAGACAGAGAAAGCAAAACATACAGGAGCGAGGAAGACATCAAGCCAGCGATATGTACAACGGGTAGGCATTATGAAAGATGTAGAACTGAGCACAGCTTGGTACAAGTTGCAAAAAACCCGAGGAGAGAGAGAGAAGCTTGGAGGAATCTATTATTATTATTATTATTATTATTATTATTATTATTATTATGTAAATTTGTAGGATTCACAAAAAAAAATTCCATCGGTTTACAAAAGGCAAATCAATGCAAAGTCTTCTCGAGGCAGTTGATTCTTAAAAACTATGTGTGTGTGAGAGTATAATGATGTGAGGGCATGTGACAGGGAGAAGGCAATGGTTGAGAGGTGAAGATGGCCAAAGTGACAGAGACAGATAGAGATTTCAAAAGGCTACCGTTTCTTATCAGCAAAGGTCACTCAAGCAATTACGTGACACATTGATTTATATCCCCTGAGGCAAACACTCCCCCAAAAGCAAGCACAACACGCAAACACATGCATGCGTCCACACACACACAAAGAATATAACATGCACACACACAAACACAGTATCAATTTGCTGCCTACCTCTAATTATTATTGTTTTATGTGGAAGTCTTGTGGTTTGCCGAGATCATTAAGGTCTTGGCCACTGGTATGAGGCTGTTTCAAGTTTCTCCACTAGTGCCAGTCCAGTTCAACAAGCTATTACCTTCATTAAAAATAAACATCTCTCAGTCAGTCTCAGTCAAGTATGTATTTTTCTTTAAAAAAAAAAAAAAATGGGAAAGTGACTTTCTCACCAAAGTGTACATGTAGTCTCCGTTCAAGAATTCTTGTGAAAGACGTGAGTGATGACTTATGAGTGAATATGCACTAGCTAACCACTAGTTTAGAGGTGGCACATTGGTTAGAACTGTTTCCTCACATTATGGGTTTGAATCCATAACGTTTGTCCTGGGTTCGAATCCACCGTGTTGCCAGGGCCTTACTGTGTGGAGTTTGTATGTTCTCCCCATATTCCTCCTTCAGTCCATAGGCATGCAGTTAGTGGGGTTAAGGTTTATTGGTGATTCTAAATCAACCATAGGTGTGAATGTGAGTGAGAATAGTTGTCACTGTCTCTGTGCTGGCCCTGCGACAGGCTTGCAAACCTGTCCGGGATGTATCCCCCGCACCACCACCACACACAAACACATCACACACGACCCTGAATTGGAAAAGTGGAAGAGAATCGATGGTTGGAGCCAGCTTACCCTCACATATCAAGTAATATAATACAATAATGGTATGATGATATAATAATTACATAATTTCAAAAAAACTAAACAAAGAACAAAATGCCTCATCAAATAGATATAGTGAGTCTAAATTTGTCTGAATTCATGGCTACACGTTTATAGCCTTTATCCTGTGCCAGAGATTGGGCAAAACCACTTCTTGGTTGATTTAATTAAAATGCTACCAGAACCATATGTCAGTTTGTCTCTAATAGTATTAATTGTGACAGGGTAGCCTATTAAAATGCTGTACAGGCATTTAGTGATCTTAGTTCATGGTCCAGTTGCCATCATGCCTGAACTCTCATTTAACTCCACAGACAGAGCAGACACGACCCTCTCAACTTTCATACGTCAACTGTAATTAATAATCACATTTATTATAAGTAAATAAAGCCGGTAGTTTTTAATTCTATTTTGTTTATTATACACCTAGCTGAGTGGCTCAGGACAACAGCTGGCCAGGTTTAAGTGATCATTGATGTCAGGATGAAGGATTGCTGGGTTTTTTTGGTCTAAACGGGGGACATGGGGGAACAGTCTATCAAAGAAAAGTGATAAAATGTTGCATCTGATTATTTAAATTCTGTTAGTAAGGCTTGGAAAAGTTTATAAAACATCCTCAAATTATTGCTTCAAAATGCCAAGTCCAAACCTTGTCATCTTGTACCATCAGGTCCATATGGCACCACAGGACAAAAATTCCAAATACTATCTTCTCCCAGATTTAATCAAGCAGTTTTCACATTTCTCTGCTGCCCTCCCAAGGGTTAAATGAGTGTACTCACTAGGAGGCTAGAACAAAAGTAGCCTCTTAGATGAATCTGCACATAAACACACTCTAAAACACACAGTAAAAACACATGCATTACTACATTTAAACAAATATTTGCCAAGTACAGAAATTCCTTGCATCTTGCTAATCTTACCTCCTGCTTTGACTACAGAAGAGATCAAAAATACAGGCAGGCTGGTGTATTATATGTTTGAAGTACTGATTATGTGGCTATGAATATGTGGATCCATATCCAGCCAGAAGTTTTAATAAATATTGGTATTGCCTGCTGTGAGCCTCAGTTTCCCAGGGCATTTATCCTTGGCATCAAATAGATAAATAGCACAAGGGAGACTTTAGAAATACATGTATATGCACCAAGAACAAAATAACACCACATATTTTAGGTGAATGTAACATCATATGGAAATGTCCATGTACCACAGAGACCCAACACACACGCACATGCACACGCACACGCACACGCACACACGCACATGCACACGGGCATGTATCTGCACACTTCAGGTGACAGTGACAGAGCTTTAGAATGGATTTAATTGACTTGTGGAGAGGGCACTTCACTTTGAACTGATTCATTAGTAAAAAACAATGGACAATTAATTGAATTTAAGCTCCAAATGCAAATAGGTGAAAAAGCATTAACTGTCCATACTAAGCCTTCTCCTGAATGCACTCATTCGCAAAAGCTCAAAAAGATCTTGCAGTAATGTAGTAAATAGATGTAGTCACACTAAAAGGAGAGTTTTTTGAACTATATATACTATATATTTGTACGCCAAACTACGTAGTTATGATGCTCTTCATTTCAGTGTCATATGAATAACAAGAAGTCATGTTGTGGCTACATCTCCCTGCATTCAAAATTATATTGACACTGATCATTTGGAAGAACTTTGCACTGAAAAAAAAACCCCAATTGCCTGGACAAGTTTACCAGGTAGAAATACCTGGTAAACTTAAAGAAGATAGACTGGATTTTGAAACAAGGAGTAGGTAAGACAATTCGACAGTAATGCATTCTACAATAACATGCAATATGTGCACATGCTCTATACATCAATTCAACCACTATATAATTGATTTGAAATTGATTTAAATTGAAGTGTTTAAAATAAAAAAACAAACTAAAATGTTTTCCTGTTTTGCGTTCCATCATTTGCAGGTTTTCTGTCTACAAATTAATTTCCGCTGCAGGTCAAAGAAACACATCAAATCACTCCATAAAATTGGATTCTAAGTTAAATTTGTTCTGTAGAATTACTGTTTGCCATCTCAGCTTGGTGGGTTTCCTTACATTCCAATGCTCCACCCACACCCTTGATTGTGTGTAATAGAGTTGTCAGAGAGTAAGAGTGAGTTTCATGGGTAGAGAATGTACTGTTTTCTGGAAACATGAGGACATATCATGTGTCATGATATTACAAAAAATAATTCTGGATGGTGAATACTGGCAAAAATTAATTCCTCTGGAAATCACTATCTAAAAGTATATATAGATAGTATTATAAATAAATAATACTAAACTGCATTATTTATTTAGTATGAGACTGAACAGCTTAAAGAATGATAATAGTGTCATAATGAAAAAGGTCAACAGCATATAATATCTTGAGTGGAATTATTAATTCAAATAACATATAAAATCAAAATGCAAATAAGATATAGCTCTGCACATAGTTTAAGTACATTATATTGTCTCTCAGATGTTGTTAGTATGCCTTTTGCTGCTGATTTAAGCACCAAGAAAACATTTGATTGTCCTCCAAGAAATATCATCTTCCCATGTGTATGTGTCAGTTCTTTCAGTTCAGCAAGAAGTAATGACTAATAACATCATTTTGCAGTATTATGCATTCAAATGCAATTTGAAATATGAGAAAGAAAGAAATTATATTTGATGTATTCATCATAACGAAGAATGAACTAAATAAAGGCAGAGGAAGGCCTTGCATCACAATGCGTGAGGAATTCATTCGTTTTATTTACCCAGCTGTAATTTCATTGCTCTATTTGTTTATGGACATTTCATTGATGGCTGTAATTAATTTTGAGGCCATGCATCAAATAAGGCATCCGTTGTCAATAAAGCCAAATCAATGTTCGCTTGGGTATGAATTTGAAGAAGAGAGTTTATTGAAAATACACTGACACATACAGATGTGTACTTGTGCATATTGTAAAATTAAACGGCCTAATAAATGAAAGTTTTGAAGTATTGGGCATATTACAGGCACACGCTGTTTGAGACATTAATAGTCTTTAAATATTTACAACTTAATAAGGGGTCCTTACAGAAATCTGTGTAAAGCAGCAAAATTCTACAAAGCTGTCAGTCAGCACTCCACTTTTATTTTGAAAAGCATAACTTTGACTTCAAGATGTGACATTTAACGTTAAGTTTTCATGTTTATTTCAGTTATTTTTAAAGGCAGCCAGTCAGGATGGCCTCTCTGATTAGTTTTGGATACAGTTTATTTCATAAGGAAATTTGGGTTTAATCTGTCCCAACGTCAAACAGATTATTCTGCTACTTACTCTTGTTTGGTGTTCTTTCTTTGATTGAAAGATGAAGTCTGAAGAAATAAGACATACTGGCAATTTAACAATTTATTCATTTAACAAAGGGCCTCGGTAGCATGTGGAAGAACCATACACAGCAACAACAGCCTGGCACCTCCTCCTCCTCATGCTGATAACCAGCTTGGTCACACACTGCTGTGGGATGGCATCTCATTCTTCAACCAGCATTTGTCACAAGTAAGCTAATGTGGTTGCTAGGGATTGAAATCGACAGCAATCTACAGGAGGAAAGAAAATTAGGATTCAAATGTAAATATGTATACATCATGAAATTTGTCCCATTTCTGCCACCAAACACTGTTTGATAAATTCTCCATCAGACAGTGGCTTACTGTTTTTTGGAGTTTTGTGAGAAATCACAATACAACTGTGTTGCTTTTATTTTGAAGGTAACAGCTATTTGTTTTCTTTTGCATACCTACATGTGTTCAACCAAATGCAGCTTCACGAAACATGTTTGAACTGGTGTTCATGAAAGATGTAAGTTGGTTAACCCTAAAAGAATGCCAGCTCACAGTAATAAAAGAAAGAGTCATGCAAAATGTGAGAGACATAGATTTCTAAGTATTCTTATTGAAGTCAGGTGAAGCCGTGGGCTCAGTTTGTGGAGAGCTGATTGCTGTGTTTAAAGATTACAGTTTGAACTCAGAACAGTGATGGACATCTGAACCTTTGCAAGCAAAACTGCAGCTGTCCACAGTTGCTTTTGGGAATATTCTTATTTCAAAGTTTGGCTAATTGCAACATCCACAACAGTCCCAGTTTCTCATCTTGCCCCACTGGAAAATTAATTGCCCATGCTTGTTCTAAGCCATGAGTATCTAGAGGATACTGCTTAAAGACCATATCTATGCAGTGATTACGACTTCAAATGACTATTTACTGGGATAAAAACATTAGAAGTTAATGATATTTGCAGAGGTTTACCTCTGTACAATATCTCAGTGGATTTTATATCAAACAATTAATATTTTACTGAAGTGCAGACTTTCAGCTTCAACTTTACATAATTTTAAATATAAGGGAGGTTTTTAATACTTCATCATGATCTTTCACAAACATAACCCCATCAGAAAACATCAACAATGAATGTGAACACAAAGAAATGTTCTAAATGCAGTTAAGACAAAATTTTTAATTCTATAACTTACAGAAGGTCCTGAATTCAAACTCACCATCTAGCTGCGGCCCTTCTGTTCCCTCTGTGTCTGCATGGGTTTTGTCTTTTGACTTGGGCTTCCTCCCACAGTTCAGAGACATAAAGTTAGTGAAGTGAGGTTAATTGGTGATTTATAAATTGGCCAAAGGTGTGAAGGCTTGAATGGTTGTCTGTCTCTCTGTGTTAGGTTGCCAGACTGCTCCCGGGCTCCAGTAACCACTCCAGTACCAAGAATTGGATAAGCAGAAGAGATAAGGATAGATAGTTAGGTATCGATAAATAGTTTTTATATCGTTTTTATAGTTTTATTTATTACTAGTATATGTTTTTAACCTATATTATTCTATCATATACTAGATACTTTATATTTAACAAATAACAGAATTATAGAACATTTTTTTAATGTATAAAAAATAAAAATGTTATATTATAAGAAAATACTTTCCAGCACACAATGCAACAGAATAAAGGTATAGCAGTGATTGTGTTTATTACAGCTGCCAGTCATCACTACAATTACTAGCAATAGGGAACTGCCTGCACACACTGTGACACACACACACACACACACACACACACACACACACACACACACACAATATTCCATGCACACTGA